>UESW01002636.1:0-36599 GCA_900491605.1 Calamus simplicifolius | reverse complement strand
GGGGGTGAATTGGATTCTTTAAAAAATTTAACCTTTTAAACAACTATGTGCTTGGAGATAGATGAAATGCAATGCGAATGTTAAGTACAACCAAGGAGATAGAGAAAGAGATAATCAAAGCACGGCAAACACAAAGGTTTTATAGTGGTTCGGTGTATCCAACACGTACGTCCACTCCAAGATCCACTTGGGTCCACACTATAATCCTCTTGATTACAGTCGAGTTGTTTTACAAGATCACAACTCAAACTGGTTGTTTCCCGGGATCACAATGAACCCAGCCGATTTTTCGAGCTCACCAGCAAAAACCCTAAACTCAAGCTTATCTAGCTTGACCCGAGGTATACTACCTCCACTAGTTCAATCACCTTATAGAACTAGCACAAACAAGAAATAATGTTTTTCAAAATACAAAGCTCCCCAATGAGTGAATATTCAAATGAACAAGCAAGGTTAGAAAAGCCTATTTGAAGATTGTTGGATTTGAGCTTTTCTTCTTTTCTTCTTTTCATCTTCTCTCTGGAGATGTTGAATCAGGCCTCAGCTTTGATTCGTTGCGAATTAGGCATGGGCACTGGGCCGTGCCGTGCCAGGCACGGCCCAGGTCCATCGTGCCAGAAAAATTACCGTGCCGTGCCTGGCACAGTCCATTAACAAATGGGCCGTGCCAGGCATGGCCCACTAAAAAAATTCAAATTCGGCACGGCCCGTGACCCATCAAGAAATGGGCCACGGGCCATGCCTGGCACGGCCCGTCACGGGCCATTTTGGCATGGCCCAGCAACGGCCCTGCTGGGCTGTGCCATCCAGAACGGCCCTGCTGGGCCATTTTGTTGGCCGTGCCATGGCACGGCCCACAAGGGCCGTGCCATGGCATGGCTGGAGCCAGGAGCATCTGATCGGCGATGATCGATTCGATGGTTGTGATCCATCCGATCGGCGATGATCCGATGGTTGCGATCGATCCAAGTCATGATCCCGATCGACGATGATCGATCGGACTGTTGCGATCAATTCGATCGGAGACGATCTGACGGTTGCAATCGATCCTAGCCATGATTCCGATTGGGGATGATCGATCTAACAGTTGCGATCTATCTCCTCGCGATGATCCGACGGTTGCGATCGATCCAAGCTATGATCCCGATCGGCGATGATCGATCGGACCATTACGATCAATCCGATCGAAGACGATCCGATGGTTGCGATCGATCCAAGCCATGATCCCATTCGGCGATAATCGATCCGACGGTTGCGATCGATCCGATCGGAGACGGTCCGACGGTTGCAATCGATCCATGCCATGATCCCGATCGGCGATGATTGATCCGACGGTTGCGATCCATTCGATCGGCGATGATCCGACGATTGCGATCAATCCAAGCCATGATCCCGATCGGCGATGATCGATCCGACGGTTGCGATCCATCCAATCGGAGACGATCCGATGGTTATGATCGATCCAAGCCATGATCCCGATCGGCGATGATCAATCCAACAGTTGCGATCCATCTGATCGGAGATGATCCGATGGTTGTGATCGATCCAAGCCATGATCCTGATCGATAATGATCGATCGGACTGTTGCGATCAATCCGATCGGAGACGATCTGATGTCTACGATCGATCCAAGCCATGATCTGATCGGCAATGATCAATCCGACGGTTGCGATCCATCCGATCGGAGATGATCCGACGTCTGGATCGATCCAAGCCATGATCCCGATCGGCGATGATCAATCCGATGATTACGATCAATCCGATCGAAGACGATCCGATGGTTGCGATCGATCCAAGCCATGATCCTGATCGGCGATGATCAATCCAACAGTTGCGATCCATCCGATCGGAGATGATCCGATGGTTACGACCGATCCAAGCCATGATCTCGATCGGCAATGATCGATCGGACTGTTGCGATCAATCCGATCGAAGATGATTCGATGGTTGCGATCGATCCAAGTCATGATCCCGATCGATGATGATCGATCAGATCATTATGATCAATCCGATCGGAGATGATCCAATAGTTGTGATCGATCTAAGCCATGATCCTAATCAGGGATGATCGATCCGATGGTTGCGATCGATCTGATCGAAGATGATCTGACGGTTGCAATCGATCTATGCCATGATCCTAATCGGCGATGATCGATCCGACGGTTGTGATCCATTCGATCAGCGATGATCCAACGGTTGTGATCGATCCAAGCCATAATCCTGATTGGCGATGATCGATCCGATGGGTGCGATCGATCCATGCTATGATCCTGATATGCTATTATCGATCGAACGGTTGCGATCTATCCAATCAGAGATGATCCGATGATTACGATCGATCCAAGCTACGATCTCGATCGGCGATGATCGATCGGACCATTATGATCAATCCGATCAGAGATGATTCGACATCTTCGATCGATCCAAGCCATGATCCCGATCGGCGATGATCGATCCGACGGTTGTGATCAATCCAAGCCATGATCCCGATCGGCGATGATCGATCCAACAGTTGCGATCAATCCAAGCCATGATCCCGATTGGTGATGATCGATCAAACCATTGCGATCGATCCGATCGGAGACGATCCGACGGTTGCGATCGATCCAAGCCATGATCCCGATCGGGGATGATCGATCCAACGGTTGCATCTATCCCATCGGAGATGATCCGACAGTTGCGATCGATCTAAGCCATGATCCCGATCAACAATGATCGATCCGACGGTTGCGATCCATCCGATCGGTGATGATCCGACGGTTGCGATCTTTCTATTTTTTTCTTCTTACTTATTGTATTATGTTCTAGAGGTCAGGCCTACCCCCCTCCCTTCTGTACCATTTTAATTTTAAATTAATAAACTGGTAGGGGTCTATGCCAAACCCCCCACCATTATGATGGCTTTATATTAATAAAATTTTTTTATTCCTAATAATTTTTTAATTTATCAAAAAATTTATATTTTTATAATTTTTTTATTTAAGCTATGCACGGCCACCTGGGCCGTGCCAGCATGGCCCACCTGGGCCAGCACAGCTCAGGCCCAGGTGGGCCGTGCCGGCACGGCACGACGGGCCGGCCCAGGCCCGTCATGGGCCGTGCCATGCTGGGCCAACAGAAAAAATTTTCTAAGCCTAGCATGGCCCGGTACTGTAGCAGTGCCGGGCCGTGCCTGGCATGGCCCATCAGGGCCTGGGCCGTGCCGTGCCATGGGCGGCACGGCCCAGTGCCCACCTCTATTGCAAATGTTGCAGATGAGAAGTTGAGAAAATAGAACTTTTTCTTCGATTTTGGGAATCCTCCGATTTTTCCAATATGAGCACCTTGGATTTCTCTTTGAGCTTTTGGAGTGGAAGGATTTGAGTTGGGATACTTTTCTCTTTGATTTCAGGCTCAAGACTTCTTAGATTTTTGATTTGTATTCACTTCGATTTTTTAGTTTTTTTCAAACGAGCTTTCTCCCCCTTTTTATAGATTTCCTTTAATCCATTTTTGGTGAGAAAACTAGCCGTTGGAATGTACCTGAAAAGTTTTCCCAAACAAAATATATCCGTTAGAAGTTAGGTAAAAAGAAAATATTACCATTAGAGCTGATCTAGCATTTTAAAGTTTATTCCAGATAGGTTGGAGTCAGCTCCAACTTTTCAGGTGTCGACTCCAAGTCATTTATCCAAAATAGAAAGTTCTGAGTTCGTCGAGGAGTCGGCTCAAAAAAGTTAGGTGCCGGCTCGCCATACTCAGGTGTCGTCTCCAAAAGACTGTAAGTGTCGGCTCCGAGATAGTCAAAAATTAAACGTTCTGTCCTTGCATCGGAGTCGGCTCCAGACACTGTAAGTGTCGACTCCGAAACTCTAGGTGTCAGCTCCGAACCATATCAAAAATCAGAAGAATATTTAACTGGCCATGGGGTCGGCTCCAGCATTCCTAGGTGTCGACTTCAGGCTCTGAAACTTTGAAACTTATATTTTGCAATTGATTCAAAATACGTTTCTTAATGCCTTTAAATCAATCAAATATTTTTAAGCCCTGAAACACTTATCAAATCTATTAGTAATCAAATAAATATACTCAATTCCTTTATTAATCATCAAAATCAATAATTGGGTCAATAACTCGCCCTCAATCTCCATGAGGATATAAGAGCAAGGGGCAAGGAGAGGCATGAGCTCGCTTTCCAAGGGGGCAAGGCTCCGGCGCTTGCTGTCTGATCGGCAAGGCGGCTCGGGCCTCTGGGGGCGAAAGGATTCGCTCGGCTCAGGGCGGGCAGACTTTTGGCCAGATCCTCTTGCTGACTCTCGGTGGGTGAGGTCGGCCTTATCCGCATAGATGTACTTCTATGCCTGAAGGAGGAGGTCGGAGTAAGAGCCGAAAGGCTTCTTGTCCAAGGAGAAAGTGAAGCGGAAAGGAAGGAGCCCCCGTTTTAGTGCCAACTTTGCCACCGCATCGTCCAGGTGGTAGACCTCGAGAGCGACGGTCTTGAATCGGCCAACAAAGTCCCGAAGTGACTCTCCTTTCTTCTGGTGCATGGAGAAGAGGCTGTCAGGCACCCTCGGGATCCTTTGGCAGGCATTAAAGTGCGCTAAGAACGCCCTTTTCAGCTCCTGAAAGGAATCAATGCCGTGAGGGGACAGACGGCAGTGCCAGGTGTGGGCGATTTTCCGCAGGGAGGTAGGAAAATCCTTACATAAGAGGGCGTCTGTAGCTCCCTACACTTGCATGAGTGCGTTGTAGCTTTCGAGGTGGTCGAGGGGATCCATTGTACCATCGTACAGATCTAGCTGAGAAAATCAAAATCTGAAGGGTACGGGCTCCTTCAATATTCGGTGGGTATAGGAAGGACGGGTGTCATACTCCTCTTCTAGTTGGTTGTTAATCTTTCTGGCGAGCTCGTCCAGTCGCCGGTGGTACTCGTCCAGGTGCTCCTCCACTTGGCAGCTGATTACTAGCGCCATCCTGGATAGCTCGGAGGATGAGGAAGAATAAGATGGAGAGGGTCGCGGAAGGTGAGACCTCCGCTTTGGCTCTTTCTGGTGCTAAGGCTCCGGGGATAACTTATCCAGGTTACGGTTGGGAGAACATGGCCTCTTAAGGGGCTCTCGATGAGGCCTCCTGGGAGAGGCTTGATGATGGTCGGCCTCTCACTGGGGGAACCTACCCCTCACAGACTGCTGGCTAGCGGGTGAAGGGGCAATCTGGTGCTGGGTAGCCACGGACTGTTGCTTCTGGAGCCCATGGACCATGGCAGTGAGGGCTTGAACTTGTTGGATAAGGGCCGCCAGCTGATCAGCTGGGGCAGTTGCAACTGGTGGCGGGCAAGCGATGATGGGAGGATCAGCGGTAGGAAGGCTAACTTCCTGTTGCCTAGCTGGTGGGGGATGCCACCTAGGGCAGCCGATGGAAGCGTCTTGAGCCCGCGTCACCACCATGACTTAGTGGACAAAGGGGGGGAACACTCATAGGGTTTGCGTCTTCCTTCTATCCCCCCTTCCTGGTGCGCCAATCTGATAATGCCAGATCATTGGAAAGATTAGTATGCTTGCTGATGGGGTCCTCACCATACGGGATGACCTGCAAGAAGTCCCGAGACCGAAGGGAGCTTCGGTAGGGACCCTCCGATGCCCAAGTTAGCAACCGAGGTTATAGCCAAAGGGGAACTCGAGAGAGCTCCTTAGGGGCAGAAAGAACTCTGAGAGTTAGAGTCTTTTTGGGGTGATTGAGTAAGTGAGCACTTATGTTCACATACCTGGATCTCTAGTTGACTTACCCTTTTATAGGCGTTTGATACCCGCATGGGGATTAGCCACGTGAAGCTCCGTGAGGAAGAAATGTCTATGGAACACGTGGGTGTTACATGAATTTGGGCTGATCGGTAGGTTCTATCCCATTGGAGAGAGGGAGCCAACGGTTGGTGGGCCAGGTCCCATCGGTCAGCAGGGCTAGTTGGTAAGTGGGCCTGGTCCCATCGATGACATAGCCAGGCGGTAGGTGGGCCTGGCTGTGTCAGTCTATGCAGATCAGAAAGTTGATGGTCTTGGTGGCCAGGACCGACTTGGAGAAGTCCTAGCCGCTTCAGCTTATCTGAAGAGGCCGGGGCCGCAGAAGGCTGCTGGGGCCGACACGGAGGAGCCAGGGCAGACGCGGGGCCAACATGGAGAAGTTGGGGCCACCTCGGCTTACCTGGAGAGGTTGGGGCCGACGGGGGCTGCCGAGGCCGACACGGAGGAGCCGGGGCAGATGCGGGGCCGACTTGAAGAAGTCGAGGCCGTCTTGGCTTATCTGGAGAGGATAGGGCTGACGGGGCCGATACGGAGGAGCCGGAGCAGTCGCGGGGCCGACTTGGAGAAGTCGGGGCCGCCTCGGCTTATCTGGAGAGGCTGGGGCTGACAAGGGCCACCGAGGCCGATGCAGAGGAGACAGGGCAGATGCGAGGCCAACTTGGAGAAGTCGGGGCCACCTCGACTTATCTGGAGAGGCCGGGTCCGACGAGGGCTGCCGAGGCCGATGCGGAGGAGCTAGGGCAGACACGAGGCCAACTTGGAGAAGTCGGGGCCGCCTCGGCTTATCTGGAGAGGCCGGAGCCGACGAGGGCCGCCGGGGCCGACATATCCGTGCCACCTAGTTGATTTTACCATGATTATCCACGTGGCTTCATCAGCCACATCAACATTCATATAGTATTAGCATACTTGGTACATAGAACGTTCAATGTATTGAATTTTGGTTTTCCGAATCTCATATGTTGCTGCCAAATCACTGTTGAGGTGCATCAGGTGAGAGGAGAGCTCCGTGGTCCTTTGGAGGAGTGATAGGATCGTCTCCATCGGCCGAGAACCTGCAAGAAAAGTCCCAGACCAGTGGTTCTGGTGGGGACCCTCCGACGCTTAAGTCAGTGACGTGAGGAACAGGAATCACTTCTTAGTTGAGTTTTTTAGAGAGCCAGAGAGTCCTCCCCCTCGTCGAGGGTCAGCCTTTATATACCTGTTCAGGGTCCCTCTTACCCTTCGCAATTACAGTCGGATCTTATCTTCTGTTAAGATTGACTTTGATGGTTGGCGCCGGATTGTTAGACACGTTTCGTGGATATCGGCGGGTGTGTAGTATCTGGAGCTGCCCGTGATCCTAGCAAAAGGTGAGCGAGTGGGCCGCGTGGTGGTTTAAACCTGTTCAGCATTAGAATCTAGCTTCAAGGCTGAAATTATGTTAAGGGCTTAGGTTGGACCCGAAGTCTGAGCCAAGACCGAGGCCGAGAGCCGATGCCGGGGCCGAGGCTGAGGCCAAGAGCCGATGCCGGGGCCGAGGCCGAGGCTAGGAGCCGATGCCGGGGCTGAAGTCGAAGTCAAGATCGAGATCGAGCCTTGGGCTAGGAACGAGACCGAAGCCGAGGCCAGGACCAAGGCTAAGGCCGAACCCGGGTGCCGATAGGAGCCGGTTGAAATTATTATCCTTTTGAAGGCTGTGCACGCTGTTACTGTGCCGCTAGGGGGTGTGATTAGCCACATCAGATGCCCCCCCCCCCCCCATCCCTGAGATGGGAGGTAGCGTACTCACCAGCGAAAGGGATGTTAGTATCCGCAGTACCTCCTGGCGGCCGATCCTGGTGTCATTTCATCCTTTAGGGTTGTTGGGATTGGGCAGGATTTTCCTCGGGCGTGGAACCACGGAAAGGCGGATGCCATCATTGCGGTGAGGTCACCGCTGCTCCTTCATAAGTAGTATCCCTCGCGTTTGCGCATCGGGTGGGCGCCGAAGTGATTTCCAATAACAAGCAGACGTGTGGCCGATTCAGAGGCTGGCGGGATGATTTGAAATGCAGGTATAAAAGAGAGTCGCCCTGGGTTTGAGCCGCTTCCACTACTTTCGTCTTCCCTACCCTGAGCGTTCGAGCCTATTCATCTTCCACCACCCGAGCCCTCCATTGCTGACCTTCAACCTTCAATCTCAGGTTAGTTCTGTTTCCATGGCCTCCTTATCTCTTTCTTGTTCGATTTCCAATTCTGGGGGCTATTCTCCCAACCCTACACAACCTTCTCCTTCTCCCCCACTCAGTTGGTCTTCCTTTGTGGAGGGCACTCCCTCGGAGGAGCAGCGGCCTGCGGAGCGACCTCCTACCGGAAATCGCCCTGCCACTGGACGGGCTCATGCTCAGCGCCGTATGGCCACCGCCGGCCCTTCTTCCCTTACGAGGCAGTCCCCCGAAAGGACTGCTTCCATCATGACTGCCCAAAGATAATTAATCTCAGGGCTCAATACCGAATCCCCACTAACCTTCATCTTTACTGGCCTTTACCCAAAGATAGAGTAACCTCTTCTTATCCTGGACGGATTGCCCTTTATGAACATTATTTCAAAGCTGGCCTCCGCATTCCTGTTCACCCCTTCATATTAAACATACTAGATTGGTACTCTTTAACTTTGGCACAGCTGGTCCCAAATTCTATCCGACCCCTCGTTGATTTCTTAGTATTATGCCACTTTCATGGGATTGAGGCTAGAATTTCACTCTTCCGCTGCTTCTACACCTTTAGAAAACAATCAGGGTGGTGGTCCTTTGCTCCTAGACCTTCCAGATCCCTTAAACTATACCTTCCTTCCTCCAAAGGTTAGAAAGATAGATTTTTCTTTGCACAAATCGAGGGGGTGAGGGCCGAAAGGGGGGTTCCCAACACCGAACCAAACAAGAACCCATCAGTGCTTCCGAAGGACCGAGAGGCGTTCGAGCAGTTGATTACTGCCGACGTCCCCCGATGCAACCAACTGCTATCCGAAGGAATCTTTGGCTAGCAGGCCTTATTCCTGGCGATGGTGAGCAGCATAACCTTTTGATCCCTTCTTGCTTTCCTCTCCTTTTCCTCTTGACTTAAAGCTTTCTGATTTTCAGGCATGGCACCGTCGCTGCATAGGATAAGACAAGCCGCTACAAAGAAATGGAAGGCCAGAGTGGATGGGACCCCCATTGACCCTGTCAAGAAAAGGGCCACCATCAAAATTGTCAAGAGAACCAAGGTCGGGGAGGCCTCAAGAAGGAACGAGGTGGAAAGGGCCGAAGCCAAAGAGGCCTCGGGAAGAAATGAGGCAGAAGGGCCGAAGAAGAGGCCTTTGGAAGGGATGAGGCAGAAAGAGCTGAGGTGAGAGAGGCATCAGGATTGAACGAGGAAAAAGATCGACCTCACTCGCCTTCACTAGTATCACCCCCATCTCCCATTGATCTTACCGGGACTTCCTCGAGGCAAGAAACCGAAGCACCATCGCCGCCGTCCGCTATTCTGAGGTGGAGCCAACCATTCCGGCCGCTGGGCCGATTCCTGATGTCGCCCTGTCTGATGAAGGGATGAGGGCAGAATCTTTGTGGGCTGAAGCGCCAGAAGCACCAGTGGCATCTGACCCAGCACTGATGGTCACCGAGGCCGCAGAGGAGGACGAGGCCGACGCGCCCTCCTTTCAGTCGATCCTTCTGTATCATAGCCGCTGGGCTGAAAGGACGATGGCCCAGGCTTCCGTGCCAGAGATCCACAGTTTCCTTTAGAATTAAAAGACCTCCACATTTTTCTAGGAGGCATCTGTAGCCCACTTATGGGTAAGTACTCTCCCAATGCTAACCTTTAGAACCACAGTTTCCTCATCTAACTTGAATGATCTTGGTACAGGCGCTAAATTCTTTGACCGCCGTCAGGGCCTTTTGTCTCAGGCCAAAACCACCATCGACCAATCGCGGGAAGAAACAAACCAGGCCCGGGCCAGGGCCGATGAGGCTGAAGCCGCCCTGGTGGTTGCTCAAGCTGAAGTGGCCCGAGCGCAAAGGGCCAAAGCCGAGGCCGAGGCTGCCCGATTCAGGAACTTGACCCGGGCTGAAAAGGCTAAGGAGACGCTGGAAGTGACCCAGCGTCAAGCGGCCAACGAGCTTGATAATGCTCAGGTGGTAGAGGAAAAGCAGAGGGTGGCCAAAGAGAAGCAAAAAGCCGCTGAAGCGGAGATTTACTTGCTAAGCACCGGCTGCACTCTGCCACCATCGAAATAGGAGTGGCCGAGGAGCAGGTCAAGAATGCCAAGGAAATCGCTCGCCGAGCTGATACTGAGATAACCCATCTGAGGGTGGCGGTGACCGAGGCCGAGAAGAAGGCCGCCGAGGCTGAGAAGAAGGCCACCGAGGCCGAGAAGAGGGCCACCGAAGCCGTAGAGGATTTCAGAAGTCCGATGCCTTTGACAAGGAGCTGGCCGAGACAATAGCATTTGCATATGATAGCGGCTTTCAGGACTGCAAGGAGAAAATACGAAGGCTCTACGGCCTCGAAGGGATTGAAAAGATAGAGCCGGATGAGGTTCCCGAGGATGATGGTCCAGCTCCGGCCGAACCATAGTTTCTTTTCTTTTTCTTTTACTTCCAACTGTACCAAGTCCGACTTGATCGGCAATTTTGTAACTTCACCATCAATGAAAATTCTTCGTTCGGTTCTTAATTTGATTTGCATCGTAGCCAGTTCAGTGAATAGGATGATATGAGTAAGCCAGCATGAGTCAATTTCATAATAGCCGCGGTCAAGGCCATAGGCAAGCATAGCTGATAATCACGCTTAAGTACATGACCTTATGGCCTTGGCAGATGACCCCGTGTCGTCGGCCGATACAAAGGCTAGAAGCACCTGAGTGTAGCGCCGATACGAGGTCGATTAAGAGGTGGACAAGGTATCCATAGACTACCATCATGAGACCGAGCGGAGCGCTGACACTGCTGGGCCGATGTGATGACATGGGATTGAGCTGTATTGGTAAAGAACCAAACTTCGAATACCGATGCGGAGTCGGACTTCGTGTGCCGATGCAGTCAAGCTAGAGTGTCGACACGGAGTCGGGCCCAAGTGCCGATGCGAAGTCGGGCATCGGGTGCCGACGTGGGGTCGGGCTCCAGGTGCCGACGCGGGATCGGGCTCAGGTGCCGACGCGAAGTCGGGCTTCGGATGCCGATGCGGAGTCGGGCTTCGGATGCCAATGGAGTCGAGCTTTCAGTGCCGATGCAGAGTCGGGCCTTCGGTGCCGATGCGGAGTCGGGCCTTCGGTGCCGACGCGGAGTTGGACCTCGGTGCCGATGTGGAGTCGAGCCTTAGGTGCCGACATAGAGTCGGGCTTCAGGTGTCGACGTGGAGTCGGGCTTCAGGTGTGAAGCAGGATCACTCAAAGACACAGGTTAGTGAGAATAAATATTACTCTAGTAGCAGACATGCTCAAATTAGGAACATTAATAAGCTATTGATAGTACCGACATAGGTTGTCTGCATTCCAAGTGCGGGGGAGGAGCTTCCCATCCAGCCCCTCAATTTTATATGCTCCGTGGTGAAGTACCTCCATGACTCGATAGGGTCCTTCCCATTTTGGCGCTAGCTTGCCTCCCTCAGTTGGCTTTGAAACTTTGGCTCGCCGAAGGACTAGGTCTCCTAGCAAGAATGTCTTGGGGCGGATGCGATCATTGTAATACTTGGCAGTTCGCTGTCGGTAAGCTGCCATTCGGAGTCGCGCTTGGTCTCGTAACTCTTCCGCTAAGTCGAGGTCGGCCCGCAACTGATTTGGGTTGTCCCCCTCGCTATACAACTCCGTACAGGGGCTCGGGGCACCTATCTCCACAGGAATAACAGCTTCGGACCCAAAGACTAAGCTGAAGGGAGTCTCTCCGGATGAGGCTTGCAGCGTTGTGTGGTAAGCCCACAGTACATTGGGGAGCTCCTCCACCCACCGTCCTTTGCATTCATCTAGCCGAGCTCTAAGTCCTTGAAGAATAATGCGGTTGGTTATCTTAGCCAAGCCGTTGGTCTGGAGATGTCCCACGGAGGTGAACCGCTGATGGATACCTAGCTCGGTGCAAAACTCTTGGAAGGCCGTGTTGTCAAACTGTCGGCCGTTATCAGTGACGAGAGTATGCGGTAGTCCAAACCGGCACACTATAGATTTCCAGAAAAAGGATCTCACCTTGCCCTCAGTGATCTTGGCGAGTTCTTCGGCCTTGATCCACTTGGTGAAATGGTCGACGGCTACCAGCAGGAATTTTCATTGACCGGAGGCTGAAGGGAATGGTCCCAGGATGTCCATGCCCCATTGGGCGAAGGGCCAAGGTGCTGCCAGGGGGTCAGCTGGGACGTCGGCTGCCGCTGGATATTGGCATGACGTTGATAACTATCGCATTTCTTGACGAGCTCGGATGCATCCTCCCTCATTGTCAGCCAATAGTATCCTTGCCAAAGGGCTTTGTACGCCAGGGCTCTGCCCCCCAAGTGACTTCCGCATATGCCCTCATAGATTTCCCGCAAGATGTAGTCTGCTTCCGCGGGATCGATGCATCTGAAGACCGAGTATGAGAACGACCTTCGGTAAAGCTTTCCGTCCATCATTAGAAACTTTGGGGCCCGCTGCTTGAGTAGCTTGGCCTCAGTTGGGTTTTCAGGGAGGGAGCCATCGGTAAGATACCGAATATAAGCGTCCATCCAAGAGAGCTCTTGCTCGACTGGCAAGGCTTCTTCTGTTGCTTCGATACTTGGGGCTTCCAGATGCTCTATGTAGGCTCTTCCCAAAGTCCCGTCGGCTGAGGTGGCTAGTCGGGATAGGGCGTCATCTCTGGCGTTCTCCCCCCAAGGAATATAGCTGACGCTGAAGTAGGCTAAGGGAGAGGCTTGTGACTGCACCATACTTAAGTAACGGGATATAGTAGGATCCCGCGCCTCGTACTCCCCTCTGATTTGGCCGGTGACTAGTTGGGAGTCAGTGAATACTCTAAGGCGTTTCACCTCGAGCTCCCGGGCCAATCTTATTTCAGACAGTAATGCTTCATACTCTGCCTGATTATTGATGGCTGGGAAGAGAAAACGGAGGGCGTACTCAGTTACAACTCCATCCGAACTAGCTAGGATGAGGCCCGCTCCGCTCCCTTGGGAATTTAATGCTCCGTCCACATGAAGGATCCAGTCATCTCCCTTTTCGGTTCCAAGACCCAAGGGGTTTGCATAGGACTCTTCCGGCTGCTCCTCAGCCCAGGTGCACTCGATCAAGAAATCTGCTAAGACTTGAGATTTCATGGCCGACTTGGGATGGAACGATAGGTCGAATTCTCCTAGCTTGAGTGCCCACTTTGCCAGCCGGCCAGAGATGTCAGGATGAGAAAGGATCGCCTTAAGTGGGTGGTCTGTGACTACCATGATCGGATGAGCTTAAAAACAAGGTCGAAAGCACTGGGCGGAAACAATCAACGCAAGATAATCTTCTCAACTCTCGAATATTTGGTTTCCGCATCGTGAAGCACCTTGCTGGTATAATACACTGGCTTTTGTGTCTCATCGGCGTCCACGCGAACCAGCACGGAGCTGACAGCTTTAGGAGAGGCCGCGAGGTACAGAAGAAGTTCTTTCCCACCCCTCGCTTGGACAGCAGTGGCGGAATAGATAGAAACTTTCTCAATCCCTCGAAGGCCTCCTGACACTCCCTCGTCCATTCGAAGCCGTTGGCTTTGCGCAGCGCCTTAAAGAAAGGCAAGCATCTCTCTGCGGACTTGGACAGAAAACGGCTCAAGACCGCCACCCTTCCAGTCAGGCGTTGGACTTTCTTTTTATTAACCGGAGACCTCATGTCTAAAATGGCTCGGATCTTGTCAGGGTTTGCTTCAATCCCACGTTGCATCACCATGAAACCCAAGAACTTGCCTGCTGTTACCCCGAAGGCATACTTGCGGGGGTTCAGTCTTATCTGATACCAACAGAGGTTGCCGAAGGTTTCTACCATGTCGGTAATATGATCAATGGTATGGATACTTTTGGTCAGCATGTCGTCTACGTACACCTTTATGTTGCGTCCAATCTGGTCTTCGAAGATCTTGTTCATCAACCTCTGGTAGGTGGCTCTAGCGTTCTTTAGTCCAAATGGCATCACCTTATAACAGTATATTCTCTTCTCCGTTATAAATGAAGTAGCTTCTTCGTCGGTTGGGTCCATCTTGATTTGGTTGTACCCCGAGAAGGCATCCATGAAGCTCAAGGTTTCATGTCCGGACGTAGCGTCCATCAACTGATCAATCCGAGGCAATGGGAAGCTATCCTTGGGCATGCTTTGTTGAGGTCAGTGAAGTTCATGCACATCCTTCGATTTCATTGGTCTTACGAATAATCATGACATTCACTACAATAAAATAACGGTGTAGCAACTTTTTTTTTTCGATGCTTTCAAAAAGCATCATACATTTTACTTTTTTTTTCAACACTTTCAAAAAAATATTAAATATTTTTTTTAAATAATTCATAATTTTACGAATGCCGATGCTTCTAAAAGCCTCGGCATTGACGATACGTGCCAAGATCGGAGAATTATTTTTTGCCGACGCTTTGCGAAGGGACGACATTGGAATACAGATCAGAATACAGTCAGTGTCTCCCTCGTGTCGACAGGCGCGTTCGCCTCGCACCTCCCGGAACTTAATGCACTTGTCTCGAGATTCGGTCTAGATAAGCACTTTTATTTTATTTTTTTTTTCTGTTCTTTTCTTTTTGTCCTCTACCGGTAACAAGGCACTTAAATCTTCGAAGATTGGGTAGTTATCTACTCGGCTCTTCAAGTCTTTGTGAACGCTGGGGAGTAAACTGATGCTTGACACCTCTGCAAGTCTTTCTTGGTCCCTTTCCCGTCCTCGTCTCCTCCACTCTTCCCCCACCCCTTCCTCTTCTTCTCCCCTTTCATCCGCTCCGGAGCTAGCGTTTCCGGTTCTATTTGGTTGTCCCACATCGGAGATCGTAGAAATCCTCGGAGAGATATAAAAGGGACCAAGAAAGAGAGCGCTAAAGAGAAGATGAACAGCCTCTTCTCGGGATCCTGGAGGCGGGACGCCGATGGCAACGTCCAGATGACCGGCAACTCGTCCTCCTCCCCCGCTGCCGGCGCCAATGTAGGTCCAAGCTTCTGATTCACTGCAGAGGCCTAGTTCAAGGGGACCAAACAAGGACTTTCTCAAGACACAAAGCCCGGTCAATGGATGGAAAATCATCATGTAAGGTGGATCATCTGAGAGACCTGGACCTGCATCATGAATTCAATGCAGTAATTGGTGCATGCTGTTGTTGGTCCAGAAAAGAGAAGGAACGCTCATACCTTGGAAAGGAGGTTGTATGGCTTGAATTCTTTGCAGCAAGCTAGAATTCTGGGTGCTGCCCCATTCCCAAGCCAGCACCCCATACGGTTCATCAAAACCCAAAGCACCATCTCTAACGTAGTAGCTGCCTTGCAACGCCCAAAGAGCCCAGTCCAGATCCAGTTCAGCCGTGGTCCCCAGCATGCAGCTGAAGTAACGGTTATCATTCTCGTTTGTGCCCTTTTGATCCAATCCAAACTCGATCAAGAACAGAGGCCATCCTTGGTCCACCAGGAATCCTGCCCTTCTCATCACATCCGCAACTACTCTTCCACACACTTTGGTTCGAGTTTCCAGTTTTCCAGGCCTCGCTGTCGTTGAAGCCATACCAATGTAGCTCAAAAACAAGCTTGTTTGAGGATGTCAGCTCTATTTGCTTCTCAGAAAGGTGGCTCAGATCAGAGTCAAAGATCAATCCAGATAGTATAACAAGGACACTGGGATATCGAGAGCCAGGTTGGGCGGGCGCAGTCGTTCGTCAGGCACGAGACGGATAAGCTCCAGACGAGCAGAAGAAAGAGGAAAAGAAGCGCTTTGGGAAAAAAATTTCTAACGTTCCGACACTTTTTTAGTGTCGGAAAAATTAAAATGCCGACCCTTTATAAAGGGTCGGGCAAAGCTTTTCTGACGCTTTCAAAAAGTGTTAGAAAATTTTTTTCTTCATTTTCAGTTTTCGATGCTTTTATAAGCATCGAAAAACTATTTTTTGATGCTAAAAAAATAAAAAATAACTTTAAAAGTATTATTATTTCTGATAATTACTATAGTGATTGACTAGCCAATCGAGGTAATAAACTTCTCGAACGTGGCCCGTCGCTTCTAGTTTGTGAATCTCTCCATCTATGACCTACTGTCGGTCTAGGGCGAAGCTTCTCTTCTTTTATCGAACAGGTCGGCATTCTGGTTTGATGTTGAGCTTGTGAGTGATTACTTCTCAGGGATACCTGGCATGTCGAGGATGACCAAGCAAAGATGTCGGAATTCACGCGTAAAAAGGCAAGGAGTTGATCACATGATTCCTTCGGAAGTAAGGCCCCAAACTGGATGGTTCTCGTTGGGTCCTCTCCCAATGGGAAGGTTAGTAGATGCTCAGCGACTCCCCTCTTTTTTCAAGTCCCGGGGGTCGAACGGCTCGGGTGCAGCGGCTGGCTTCACCTCTTGTGGACTGGGGGCCAACTGATAGCAGAGCGATAACGGGCTCCGTTCTTCCCTCATCTTCCCGACTCCTTCATCATTAGGGAACTTTACAAGTAACCTTTTAGTAGAGATAACAATCCAACAAGTTTAAACCAGGCCTCCCCAGGATAGCATTATAAGCCAGCGGGATCTGGACCACCAGAAAATTTATGGCAACCATGCTCTGACACGACGGAGTTCTGGCTGTGATAGGGAGAGTGATCTCTCCTTCAACCCTCACAGAATCCCTGGTAAAACCCATCAAGGAAGTGGTAACGGGTCGAAGAGAAGAGTTAGACAGGTTCATCCGAACAAGGCTTCGTAGCTCAAAATGTCAATGGAACTTTCACTATCTACTAAAATTCTCTTTACAGGGTGTTTGGCTATTGTCACAACACGACGACACTGTCATCATGTTTGTTAACTACCACGTCTAAGTCCTTTCTAAAGAAAGGAATTACAGAATCTAACCCCTCATGCTGCCTTTTGAATTGCTACCTGCCTCCCAGAAAATCATAGCTATCGTCTTCTCCGTCGGGGTGTTGTCCATGCCGATTTGAGGTGCGGGAGGCGCCGTCGGGCCCGGACAGTAGGGTTTCCTCTTCAGACGAACTTGCCCAAGTGACCTTGCTGGACAAGTTCTTCAATGGCCTTCTTCAGCAGGTGGCAATCTTCAGTGTCATGACCGTAGTCCCGTGGTACCGGCAGTAGAGTTCCTTGCTGCGAGGAACCCCCGACTTTATGGGGGGTGGGCGCCGAAACTAGGGCTCGTCTTCGATCTCTAACAGAATGTGAGATACTGGAGCGAGGAGAGGGTGAACTGCTCCTTGGGAACGAGTGTTTGAGGCCGGTTGTCCGAGCAACGAGGTGGCTCAGGCTTTCTGGATCGTCCTCCAGTGGGTTCCATGGATATTGGCTTCTTGCTGGAGCCTTTGTCAGCCTCTCTCCTGGAAGATTCTCTCGTCGGCGCGAATATACTTCTGCGCTCGGCTTAGCAATTCGGCGTAGGAGCTAGGAGGCTTTTTGTCCAGGGAGTAGGCAAATCTGGAAGGACAAAGTCCTCGCTTCAGGGCTAGAGTGGCTACGGAATCCTCAAGGTTATAAACCTCAAGCGCAGCTTCCTTGAACCGGGTGACAAAGTCCTTCAGAGTCTCGCCGCTCCTTTGCTGGACGGCGAATAGGCTATCAGCCACCCGAGGGATCTTTCTGGCATGCATCAAAGTGGGCCAGGAAAGATCGCTCGAGTTGCCTAAAAGAGTTGATACTGCGTGGTGGTAGATGGGAATACCACGTACGCGCCACCTTCCAAAGCATGGCCGGGAAGGGGACACAGAGAAAAGAATCTGTCACCCCCTGGACTTGCATGAGGACCTTGTAGCTCTCCAAATGATCCAGAGGGTCCATCGTGCCGTCGTACGGGTCCAACTGGGGGAGACGAAACCGAGGTGGGACAGGCTCCTCCATAATGCAGCGAGAAAGCGGGGGACGGTGGTCGTAGTCCGTCCCGTGGGGGTTGGCGATCCGGTGGCTAAGCTCCTCCAACCGCTGATGATACTCATCCAGCCATTGCTCAGCTCGACGAGCGATCTTCCTGTTGGTGTCTTCTTTTGAGGAGTCAGAAGATGAAGACGGGGAAGGTTGCCGGTGCAAGGAGTGCACGTGCCTTGGTTCTTTCTCACCACGCCGCCTGTGAGAGCGATTGGAATGGTGGAAAAGAAACCGTCGTCGCTTGGAGGTCTCCCGGCGGCGAGGCTTCCGGGTGAGTGGTGGGAGGGCTTGGGAGGGGTCCTACCCCGATGGGGTTGACTGGCTTCATGGCCTTCTGCATGCGGCGGAGGGGGTTGAGGTGGCGCAGGCATGGCGACGGAGCCCTGCTCCTATAGTCCCCGCACCACCACTATCAAATCTTGCACCTGATGAGTCAGGGCATCAAGCCAATCGGCCTGGCTAGCCTGCGGCTGCATGGGAGGCAAAACAGGGAGGTTGGCCTCCGACTATTCGGTCCGCGGTTGCCTAGGAGGCGGAGCAGGGAGGTTGGCCTCCGACTGTTTGGCCCGCTGTAGGTCCCGCGGCTTGACTGGAAGAAGCGTCTTGCGCCCGAGTAACCACCATCTTCTTTCTTACAAAGGTCGAGGGGTCGCAGATGCGTGAGGGTAAATGTTTGTCTGCCGTGGCCCCCTACCTGGCGCGCCAATCTGTTGCCGCCAAATCACTGTTGAGGTGCGTCGGGTGAGAGAAGAGCTTCGTGGTCCTTTGGAGGGGTGATAGGATCGTCTCCGTCGGCCGAGAACCTGCAAGAAAAGTCTCGGACCGGTGGTTCCAGGGGACCCTCCGATGCTTAAGTCAGTGACGTGAGGAACAGGAATCTTCTTAGTGAGTTTTTAGAGAGCCAGAGAGTCCTCCCCCTTATCGGGGGTCGGCCTTTATATACTTGTTCGGGGTCCCTCTTACCCTTCCGCAATTATAGTCGGATCTTATCTTATGTTAAGATCGACTTTGATGGTTGGCGCCGGGTTGTTAGACACGTTCTGCAGATATCGGCAGGTGCGCAGTATCTGGAGCTGCCCGTGATCCTGGCGAAAGGAGGGTGAGTGGGCCGCATGGCGGTTTAAATCCGTTCAGCATTAGAATCTAGCTTCAAGGCTGAAATTATGTTAAGGGCTTAGGCCGGACCCAAAGTCTGAGCCGAGATCGAGGCCGAGAGCCGATGCCGGGGCCGAGGCCGAGGCCAGGAGCGATGCCGGGGCCGAAGTCGAAGTCAAGATCGAGGTCGAGCCTTGGGCTGGGAACGAGACCGAAGCCGAGGCCAGGACCAAGGCTAAGGCCGAAGCCGGAGCCGATGCTAGGAGCCAATTGAAATTATTACCCTTTCGAATGCTGTGCCGCTGTTACCGTGCCGCCAGGGGGCGTGATTAATCACATCATCATCTAAATTCAAGATTAGAGCAGTACACCCTATATCTTCTAAGAACCCCATTATTATGATATGGGCATCTTGTGTCTGCGAGATGTCATGAGATTAAAGTGACCAATATAATTGATCGTAGACCCTACCATGGTTCAAGATCTTCATTAATTCATGCAATCAGAGAGACAAATATTTGGTACTGATATGGATGACAATGAAAATAGCTAAATTAAATAAATAAAGATGCCCTGGGCGGTCCCCGGTTCTGGGCGGCCCCCGATCCTGGGCGGTCCCCGGTTCTAGGCGGCCCCCGATCCTGGGCGGCCCCCGGTTCTGGGCGGCCCCCAGTCTGGGCGGCCCCCAATCCTGGGCGGCCCCCGATCCGGCCCCCGGTCTGGGCGGCCCCGGTTCTGGGCGGCCCCAGTCTTGGGCGGCCCCCAATGGGCGGCCCCCGGGTCCTGGGCGGCCCCCAGTCTTGGGCGGCCCCCAATCCTGGGCGGCCCCGATCCTGGGCGGCCCCCGGTCCTGGGCGGCCCCCATCCTGGGCGGCCCCCCTGGGCGGCCCCCAGTCTTGGGCGGCCCCCCCCTGGGCGGCCCCCGGTCTGGGCGGCCCCAGGGCGGCCCCCGATCCTGGGCGGCCCCCGGTCCTGGGCGGCCCCCAATCCTGGGCGGCCCCCGATCCTGGGCGGCCCCCGGTCCTGGGCGGCCCCCAATCCTGGCGGCCCCCAACGGCCCCCCTGGGCGGGGGCGGCCCCCGATCCTGGGCGGCCCCCTTCCTGGGCGGCCCCCGGTTCTGGGCGGCCCCCAGTCTTGGGCGGCCCCCAATTCTGGGCCCCAATCCTGGGCGGCCCCCGGTTCTGGGCGGCCCCCAGTCTTGGGCGGCCCCCAATTCTGGGCCCCAATCCTGGGCGGCCCCCGGTTCTGGGCGGCCCCCAGTCTTGGGCGGCCCCCAATTCTGGGCGGCCCCCAATCCTGGGCGGCCTCCAGAGCTTAAGCGATCCCCCGGTTTAAGAACAACCCCCACGATAAAATGATTAAAAAGAAATAAACCGTCACATCCGGAACAGAAATCGAGAGATGCCAAAATCATCATGCCTTAATTGGTTCGCATAAGACAAACCCCTAAAGGGGACATTGAACCTCTATTTTAGAGCCAGATCCCTTTTCCCTCACCCTGACGTCTCCACTACCTCTGACATTCCTTTGGGATAATCAAGATCATCATGAAAAGGATTCCTTCATGAGCAAGTTTCTTAATATCCTTATTAAGAATTATCACTGAATAACCACGTAGTGCAAGATGAACGCCTGCCCTACACGTGGACGTCCACGATAATTAAAAATAAAAAGTCAAAAGAAAAGAAGGATAAAGGGGGAACGAGGGGGGGGGGGGGATCATCTTCTTCTTCCAGAGAAAATGAAAAGAGAGATCTTAAGAAAAATCCAAACAAGAAAATCTGGTGATCCAGCATCAACAGATTGGCGCGCCAGGAAGGGGGCAAGCTTATCGTCGGAGCAGTGAGATACGCCTGTCCGACGGTTCCACAAAGATGAGCTCCAGATCTCTGGAAGAAGATCCTACTGATTGGTCTGGGGGGCATCCTTCGCCCCCCAATGATGATCTCGCACCTCTTGGCCCCTCTCAGACGGTGAAGTCGACTCCTCCGGCTTCTTCCTCACCGCTACCGCCTCCGGTTATTCCCCAGGACCAATTGCAAATTCTTACTCAGCAGGTCCAGACTCTCGTGGGGATGGTTCAGCGGTTGCAAGAACGACACTCTCAAGGGATTCCACAACAACTCGAGCGACCTCTATCGCCTAGGTCGGCTACTCCTGTTAGCCGACAGTCAGCTCGGGGGAGATCTCCTCCGACGAGGCCTCTCCGTTCTTATTCTCCAGGAAGGCGGCGGTCCCAGGGTCTCCGCGACGGTTCCCGCTCCTTATCCCATTCCCCCGACGGCCTGTCTACCGGTCGGCGACGGGGAAAGGAACCTTATGCGGGGCATCGTCGACAGCGCCATCGAACTCCTTCCAGTTCTCCTGAACCGGCTGAAGGAGGCGTGACCGACAGAATGGAAAGGCGCCTTGAAGAGCAAGACCGTCGGCTGGAAGAACTCAGTCAAAGAATCAATAACCAGCCAGGATCAGATTATGATGCCCGCCCTCCTCTTTCTCGGCGTATCATGGGAGAGCCCATTCCAAGGAGGTTTCGATTTCCTCAGCTTGATCCCTATGACGGCACCACTGATCCTTTAGATCATTTGGAAAGCTATAAAGCTATCATGCAGGTCCAGGGGGCAACAGACGCCCTCTTATGCATTGCCTTCCCGGCTACCCTCCGCAAGGCGGCTCGTGTCTGGTATTCTCGTCTGCCCTCACGAAGTATCGACTCTTTTCGGCAGTTAGAGAGGTCTTTTCTGGCTCACTTCGACGCCTGTCGGAAAATTCCTCGGGTGGCAGACAGCCTATTTTCAGTGCAACAGCAGGAAGAAGAATCCTTGAAGGATTTTGTAACTCGCTTCAAGGTGGCGGCCCTGGAGGTTTATCATCTTGAGGACGCTGTGGCTACTCTAGCTTTAAAGCGGGGGCTCCGACCCTCCCGTTTTACTTACTCTCTTGATAAAAAGCCTCCTTCTTCTTACGCCGATCTCCTGAGCCGCGCGCAGAAGTACATCCGCGCCGACGAAGCTGATTCATCCAGGAGAGGTGTGCAGGGGAGGGCTAGCAAAAGACCCGCTCGCCCGGAATTGGTCGGACCTCCCCTCAAGAAACCTGAGCTCTCGCACCGACCGACCGATCGCCGCAAGAATCAAGCTCCCAGGGAAGACCATCTTACACCCCTCTTGGCACCTCGAAGTCATATCCTTATGGAGATTGAGAACGAACCTTATTTGCGGCGTCCGCCCCCGTTGAAGAAGGGCACTGCCCGCGATAGAAGTCGCTACTGCCGTTTCCATAGGGATTATGGCCATGATACTGAAGAATGTCGGAATTTAAAGCAGGCCATCGAAGAGCTGATTCAGAGGGGATATCTAGGGCAGTATGTGCAGAAGAAGGAAGTTCCTCCTGTGCCGGCCCTGATGGGGCCTCCTCCTGCTCAAGCTAGCATTGACAACGCCCCGACAGAGAAGTTGGTGGGTATGATCTCTTGCGGAAAGGCTTCATCTTCCAAAAGACCAAGGGGAGTAGAAGTATTAGATGATGTAATCCTTCCTGAGGGAAGTGTAGCAGGGGGTAATCTTGTAAAGGATGATAGCGTCGTCGTTTCAATGACAATCGCTAGGCATCCTGTAAAAAGAATCTTAATAGACAGCGGGAGCTCCGCTAATGTGCTTACTTATGATGCATTTCTTCGGATGAGTCTATCTCTGGATTCCCTCCGACCCGTAGCCATCCCTCTGGTTGGTTTCACTGGGGACTCCATCCGGGTGGAGGGCGAGATCACTCTGCCAGCTACGGCGGGTTCGCCACCATGTCAAAGCACGGTTATGATGGATTTTTTGGTGGTTCGGGTTCCCTTGGCTTACAACGCCATTCTTGGTCGTCCCGGCTTGAACGCACTAGATGCAATTATATCTACCAAGCGCTTATTGGTGCAGTTCCCTACCAAGCGGGGGGTCGGTGTGATGCATGGAGACGTGGACTCAATCAGACCTTGCTATCATTTAGCCCCTAGTCCCCAGATGCCTGGCGTTCCTTCGATGGCCGAGTCGTTCGACCCCAGGGAAGCTGAGCGGAGAGGAGAGCCAGCGGAACTTCTGATATCCTACCCACTGGAAGGTGACCCCGCTAAAGTCGTGCAGATCGGCGAGCTCCTTCCCCTTGAGGTCCGGGACCAGCTCCTGGCTTTCTTATCGATGAATGCGGATGTCTTTGCTTGGAAAATAACGGATATGGTCGGAATTCCTCCAGAGGTAATTATTCATCAACTTAATATTAATCCAAGCTGCCGCCCTATCCGCCAGAAGAAGAGGAGTTTTGCTCCTGAGCGGCATAAGGTCATTGATGCGGAGGTTGACAAGTTGCTTATGGCCGGTCATATCCGAGAAGCACGATATCCTGATTGGCTAGCCAATGTTGTTATGGTTCGGAAAGCCAGCGGGGGATGGAGAATATGCATCGACTACACAGATTTGAACAAAGCCTGTCCTAAGGACAGTTTTCCGCTGCCCCGCATCGACCAGTTAGTAGATTCGACTTCTGGTCATGAACTCCTTAGTTTCATGGATGCTTTCTCAGGGTATAACCAGATAAAGTTGGACCCCGCAGATGAAGAGCATACTTCTTTTATCACTGAGAAGGGTATTTATTGTTATAAAGTAATGCCCTTCGGATTGAAGAACGCGGGAGCTACATATCAGAGGCTGATGAACAAGGTGTTTAAAAGCCAACTCGGTCGGAATATGGAAGTGTATGTAGACGACATGTTGACAAAAAGCACATATGCCACCGACCATGTCACTGATCTGCAGGAAACTTTCCACAACCTCCGGCTCCATAGAATAAAGCTCAACCCCCGCAAGTGTGCATTTGGAGTTACAGCGGGGAAATTCTTGGGTTTCTTGGTCACCCGGCGTGGGATTGAAGCAAACCCAGAGAAAATTCAAGCCATCCTCAGTATGAGACAACCTATGTGTAAGAAGGAGGTGCAACAACTCACCGGGAGGATAGCAGCGTTAAGCCGATTCCTGTCCAGATCGGCTGAGAGATGTTTGCCCTTCTTTAAAATCCTGCGTAAAGCAGATAGCTTTGAATGGACAGATGAATGCCAACAAGCTTTTAGAGAACTCAAGGAGTTCTTGTCTACACCACCTCTACTGTCTAAGCCGGAGGAGGGAGAGAAGCTTTTTCTTTATCTGGCGGCTTCTTCGGAGGCCGTCAGTTCTGTTTTAGTGCGTATCGGCGACCATGCCGTTCAACGACCTGTATATTATACCAGCAAAGTACTTCATGGTCCGGAGGAGAGGTATTCTAAAGCAGAGAAAGTGATCTTCGCTCTGTTCGTTTCTGCCCGGCGACTCAGGCCTTATTTCCAAGCTCATCCTATAGTCGTCCTCACTGATCAACCTCTCAGAGCTATTTTGTCGCGGCCCGATACTTCTGGCCGGTTAGCCAAGTGGGCCATCAAACTGGGAGAGTTCGACTTGTCATTCCAACCCAGGGCATCTTTGAAATCTCAGGTTTTGGCTGATTTCTTAGTAGAATGCACCTGGTCTGAACAGCCTCAAGAAGAACTTCCCCGAATTCTGTCGGATAATGAGGTGACGGATCATGAAGCCTGGGTCCTCCATGTTGATGGGGCCTCTAACTCGCAAGGCAGCGGAGCTGGACTCATTCTCGCTAGCCCGGAGGGCACGATAGTAGAATATGCACTTCGATTTCTCTTTGAGGCCACCAATAATCAAGCTGAGTATGAGGCTTTGCTGACCGGAATCAAGCTAGCACATGGATTGGGAATCAGAAGTCTTCGAGTCTTCACCGACTCACAGCTCATTTCCGCCCAAGTATCAGGAGAGTATGAGGCCCGTGACCCTATCATGTTTCAATATCTGAAAAAAGTTAGATCATTGGTTCCCCTATTGGATCACTTTGTTATTAATTATATACCCAGAGGCGAAAATGCTAGGGCCGACATGTTGGCCCGATTAGCTACCTCCATGGATAGTTCTATGGGGAAGACCTATATTGAGTATCTGGAGGCGCCTAGCATCGAAGCTACTGAGGAAGTCCTGCCCATTATTCAAAAAGAAACCTGGATGGAACCTTATGTCCGGTATCTAAAGGACGGCGTTCTCCCAGTTGATCTTGAAGAAGCTAAGCTGCTTAAACGGAGGGTTTCTAAATTTGTACTATTAGAAGGTCAACTTTATAAAAAATCCTTCTCTCAGCCCCTCCTCAAATGTGTTAGTTCAGTAGATGCTGATTATGTCCTTAGGGAAATTCATGAAGGCATCTGTGGGAATCATTCTGGAGGACGATCTTTGGCACGCAAGGCTCTCCGACAAGGATACTACTGGCTCACCATGCAAGAGGATGCAACAGAATTAGTGAAAAGATGTGATTCATGCCAACGCTATGCCTACATTCAACGGCAACCATCTTCTCAGCTAAGTTCTCTTTCTTCCCCCTGGCCCTTCGCTCAATGGGGTATGGATATCCTCGGCCCTTTTCCCCCTGCAACAGGACAGCGCAAATTTCTACTAGTGGCCATTGATTATTTTACTAAATGGGTCGAGGCTGAAGCACTCGCCAGAATTACTGAGGCTAAAGTTAAAGCCTTTTTCTGGAAAGCCATTATTTGTCGCTACGGCATCCCACACACTCTTATTACTGACAATGGCCGACAGTTTGACAACAACGCCTTTCGGACTTTCTGTGCTGACCTCGGTATCGTGCAACGGTTCACCTCCGTCGGCCATCCGCAATCTAACGGAGAGGCTGAGGTCACAAATCGCATGATATTACGAGGGCTAAGAACTAGATTGGATACATCCAAAGGAAGGTGGGTAGAAGAGCTCCCGAGTGTACTCTGGGCATACCATACGACACCCAGGGTGCCGACAGGGGAAACACCATTCAACATGGTTTTTGGGTCCGAGGCTGTTATTCCCGTTGAGATCGGCTTGCCAAGCGGCCGAGTAGAGGCATATAATGAAGCGGACAACCTCCTCAGCTTAAGAGCCAGTCTTGACCTCATCGATGAAGCAAGAGACCAGGCTCGAATTAAGAATGCAGCGTACCAACAACGGGTAGCGAGGTATTACAATACCCGCGTCCGTCCGAAGGACTTCCATCAGAGAGACTTGGTGCTAAGAAGAGCTTCGGTGTCCAAACCTATGGAAGGGGGCAAACTATCCCCTAACTGGGAAGGCCCCTATCGAGTAAGAAAGGTTCTTCACCGTGGAGCATACCAATTGGAAGATCTAGACGGACAACTAATTCCCCGAACATGGAATGCGGACAATCTTCGGCAGTATTACCAGTGATGTAATGTATTCACGTAAATGTTGAATAAGTCTGTACTTTTAAATACATATCTTTCAATAATTACTCAGGGTGACTTAAGCGGCCTCGACCACGACAAGCGGCTCGACGGCCCTGCGGTCTAAAGGACACCCCCAGGCCGGTGTAACTCACCCCTGAGGAGGTTCAAGTCCTTGACTTAAGCGGCCTCGACCACGACAAGCGGCTCGACGGCCCTGCGGTCTAAAGGACACCCCCAGGCCGGTGTAACTCACCCCTGAGGAGGTTCAAGTCCTTGACTTAAGCGGCCTCGACCACGACAAGCGGCTCGACGGCCCTGCGGTCTAAAGGACACCCCCAGGCCGGTGTAACTCACCCCTGAGGAGGTTCAAGTCCTTGACTTAAGCGGCCTCGACCACGACAAGCGGCTCGACGGCCCTGCGGTCTAAAGGACACCCCCAGGCCGGTGTAACTCACCCCTGAGGAGGTTCAAGTCCTTGACTTAAGCGGCCTCGACCACGACAAGCGGCTCGACGGCCCTGCGGTCTAAAGGACACCCCCAGGCCGGTGTAACTCACCCCTGAGGAGGTTCAAGTCCTTGACTTAAGCGGCCTCGACCACGACAAGCGGCTCGACGGCCCTGCGGTCTAAAGGACACCCCCAGGCGGTGTAACTCACCCCTGAGGAGGTTCAAGTCCTTGACTTAAGCGGCCTCGACCACGACAGGCGGGTCAACGGTCCTACGGTCCAAGTATAACTCATCCCTAAGAAAGTTTAGGGTAACTTTGAGTTGCGCTTCAAGAATAGTCAAGTACTGGCAGGCTATCTAAATCAAACAGCACCATTGTCTTGATCAGCAAACGGGAGCCAAAAATAAAGCAAAGAAAGTATTGAACTAAACCAGATCGATAAAAAGTAACGTTCATTCACTTGGAATTAAATCTCGTCAGCAGACAGGTTTTTCACAATAAAGAGGTCCCTAAAGGGGACCGAATTTAAGATAAAGATCAAAATAAAACTCAACATTCTGGATCAGCTTTTGAAGGCCCTTTCTCAGCGTCAGGGTTGGCGGTCGGCTCCTCGGCCAGAGGCTCTTCTGCAACGAGAGTCCCAGTCGCCGCTGCTTCACCCACCACGTTTTCGACCTCCCTATCAGGAACTTCTCATCCACGGGTCGAAAACGCTCAAGGTCCTTTAGGTTGAACTGCCGGGCCAGTATCCGCTTACATTTCTCAAAGCCCTCCACGAAAGCGTCCAGGGCGGCCTCCTGGAACTCCGCTTCAAAGTCTGGGGAGCCTTTATATTTTTCAATAGCCTCCTTGGCTATTGCCTCAGCTGCCTCCTTGGCTATTGCCTCAGCTGCGGCCACCCTTTCCTGAGCTCTGGCCTCGGCCTCCGCTATCTTTTTCTGAGCTGCAGTCTCGACTGTGGCCATCTTCTTCTGTGCCTCCACCGTTGCTGCTGCAGCTTTATCAAGAGCGTTTTTAGCGTCCTTCTCGGCTAAGACCAGCTTCTCCATAGCATCACGAGCAGCGGCCTCCGCGCTATCCGCTCGATTCTCTGTGTGCTCCAGCCTAAGGGAAGTCTCCTTTAGCTTTTCTTCCGTCGGTAGCACCCTTGCCCGGATCTCGCACAACTGGGCGTCTAAACTTCGCAGTTCCTTTTCCGCCCTCCCTCTCCAAGTCCGATATTCCTCCTGCATGACCTGAAGGTCACATAGTGCTTTGGATTCTCGGGCCCTCGCATCCGCCAATTCTTTATTCAAGCTGACATTCTGAGACTTGGTCCTGTCTAGGTCTTCACGCAGCACGAAGAGACCATTAGCTGTCTGCAAAGTGCTCTCTGTCAGTGTCCGAATTTGATAAAAAAAAAAAAAAAAAAGCGGACTTTACCTGCAATGCAGCGGTAAACATAGTGTCGAAGGCCTCCGCCTGTGTTGCCTTCCTCAGCTTATCTTGAAATCTGGGTAATATCGCGAGCTTAAGGACCATCTCTGATAGATAGCTCTTATGTCCGATATCCCCGCTGGGTGGTTGGGAAGCTGAGGGAGGAGCCATTGAAGTACCTGGTGAGGCGGGAGTGGGGACACCCGCTCCCGCCGGTAGCGAAGGTCCTGGCAAATCAGCCTTGGCCGCTTCTACTTCTCTTGTAGACTCACCGACGCTTTGGGCAGGAGACGAAATCGTCTCGAAAGATTCCCCCTCGGCGGGACCTCCCATAGGGCCCCCGTCGGAGGACTCACATCCCTGTCACTGTCTTCTACTAAGGTCACCTCAGGAATCACCGCCGGAGGTTGGACTTGATTGTCCGACCCTGATTGGCGGGGTCTTTTAGATTCACCCCCCGTTGGCGTGTCATGTTCACCTCTCTCCCTTTTTCGAAGCTTGGACTCCAAGAACTCTCGAGAGAATTTCATCGCTGCAAAGTAACAAACAATAGGTCAGCTAAACTAGCGCGAATAAAGAAAGAGAAGATAAATTCTGTGAAGCTCACCGGGCGCTGCAGCCAGCGACACCGGCACGAATGAAGCCTCCCGGAGATTACTCTCCGATAACAACTCCCTACTAGGAGGGATAATTGTAGAGATTAAGGTATTGAATAGCTCGCGGTCCCTTTCTTCAATACTCGCATTTTGGTTTGAACTAGTATCCGGAGTGCCCCAATCCGTGTCTAACCCCTCCAAATGCGCGTAAAAGAACCGCGACTTCCATCCTTTAATTTTGGAGGGAAGGTTAAGCTTTAAGACTCTCTTAGGTCTCGAGGCAAAACTCCACCACCCATCCCTAACTGGGTTGCGGATTCTATATAGGGACCTAAACAGAGAAAGCCTAGCAGGGGCTCCGTGAAAAGAACAGAGAACTAAGAACGAAAATATAACACGGATAGAGTTAGGGGTGAGCTGTGCCGGAATGAGGTGGTATCGATTTAACAGATTTATGAAAAAGGGATGAAACGGCAACCGTAGACCGCTCTTAAAAAATTCCTCGTATAAAGCGATCTTACCCGGTTGCCCTCGATTAACCCTGTCCTCTGGAAGAGGGACAGAGAGTCGAATATCACCCGGAACCCCAAATTGAGCCCTAAGGTTTCTGAGGTCTTGTGGGGATATCACGGAAGCAATACCCGCCGGTCCGGCCAGTTTTGAGGTAGCCGCAGGGGGCTCCCCTCATGACCGGCGGATGAGCAAGAAGTCCTAAAAGATTGAGATAAGGGCCTAGATACAGGTTGGGCGGATTGAACAGCGGGTTGGTCCCCGCGGATGATTACCCCTCCCAAGGTCTCTCGCCGTGTCCGGAGAATCTCCTCTCGGGAGGGCTCTATCATGGGACCCTTGCCTTTTCTATCTACCGAGGGGTCCATAAAGAAAAAGGAGGGAGGAAAAGCCAACTAACCTGGGAGGAAGGAAAAGCCAACTACCCTGGGCTGGAGAGGATAAGAACTGAGGAAGACACACAAAATCGGGGACTAAAGGAAGGGGACGATCTTTTCAGCATATATAAAAGCCAGACACGACGCTTCGAACACCGCGAGGGTACATGATAACCCGTCAGTATAGCCGGACGAGTGAAAAGACGCCGTCCTTTCAGAGACGCGCACCTCCCTTCTTTTTCCCTTTTCCCAAAATGTCACTCATTACAAGCGGAGCTTTCGAAATTCAAATTTTTCCGCCCTTCTCCCTTGCATGTGCATGCCTTGCACATATACAAGAAATATGGGCGAGGGGGCATATGATATGGATGACAATAAAAATAGCTAAACTAAATAAATAAAAGATGGGCGGCCCCCGATCCTGGGCGGCCCCCTAATCCTGGGCGGCCCCCGGTTCTGGGCGGCCCCCAGTCTTGGGCGGCCCCAATCCTGGGCGGCCCCCGACTGGGCGGCCCCAGTCTTGGGCGGCCCCCAACCCTGGGCGGCCCCGGTTCTGGGCGGCTCCCAGGGCGGCCCCCGATCCTGGGCGGCCCCCGGTCCTGGGCGGCCCCCAGTCTTGGGCGGCCCCCAATCCTGGGCGGCCCCCGATCCTGGGCGGCCCCCGGTCCTGGGCGGCCCCCAATCCTGGACGGCCCCCCCCCGGGCGGCCCCCGGTTCTGGGCGGCCCCAGTCGGCCCCCCCCTGGGCGGCCCCCGGTTCTGGGCGGCTCCCAGTCTTAGGCGGCCCCCGATCCTGGGCGGCCCCCGGTCCTGGGCGGCCCCCAGTCTTGGGCGGCCCCCAATCCTGGGCGGCCCCCGATCCTGGGCGGCCCCGGTCCTGGGCGGCCCCCAATCCTGGCGGCCCCCCCCCGGGCGGCCCCCGGTTCTGGGCGGCTCCCAGGGCGGCCCCCGATCCTGGGCGGCCCCCCTGGGCCCCAATCCTGGGCGGCCCCCGGTTCTGGGCGGCCCCCAGTCTTGGGCGGCCCCCAATTCTGGGCAACCCAATCCTGGGCGGCCCCCGGTTCTGGGCGGCCCCCAGTCTTGGGCGGCCCCCCTTCCTGGGGCCCCCGGGGCGGCCCCCAGTCTTGGGCGGCCCCCAATTCTGGGCGGCCCCCAATCCTGGGCGGCCTCCAGAGCTTAAGCGATCCCCCGGTTTAAGAACAACCCCCACGATAAAATGATTAAAAAGAAATAAACCGTCACATCCGGAACAGAAATCGAGAGATGCCAAAATCATCATGCCTTAATTGGTTCGCATAAGACAAACCCCTAAAGGGGACATTGAACCTCTATTTTAGAGCCAGATCCCTTTTCCCTCACCCTGACGTCTCCACTACCTCTGACATTCCTTTGGGATAATCAAGATCATCATGAAAAGGATTCCTTCATGAGCAAGTTTCTTAATATCCTTATTAAGAATTATCACTGAATAACCACGTAGTGCAAGATGAACGCCTGCCCTACACGTGGACGTCCACGATAATTAAAAATAAAAAGTCAAAAGAAAAGAAGGATAAAGGGGGAACGAGGGGAGGGGGGGGGGATCATCTTCTTCTTCCAGAGAAAATGAAAAGAGAGATCTTAAGAAAAATCCAAGACAAGAAAATCCGGTGATCCAGCATCAACAGTACATTTGCTAAAATTTTAGCTATTTCCTGGTGAAGACAACGTACCCAACTCTACAGTTTTGATAGTGACAATAACATGTTAAGGTTTGCTAGACTGATTGCTAAAAAAAATTGGGATAATAATTCCCTTCTTTGTATTAGTTCTCCACACCAACTTAAAATCTAACCAAGATTAGTCATCATCATGCACCTCTCTGAAAGTATAAGCTGGAAGCACTGAACAGCTTTCGTGAGATCATCTCCTCTTGAGTCATGACGTCTTCTTCTGAACGAAGACCCTGAATTTCGATCTATATCACAAAACAAACAAATAGAATATTGATATATATATATATATATATATATATATATATATATATATATATATCTGTTCACATGACAGTACCAAAAGACGATCGATATGTTCACACTCAAATAAAATTTTACTTGATCACCATAAGCACTTGGCCGTAATCAGAATATATTCCCCCGAGAATAAAAAGTTTCAGGCCAACAAAGCGATGAATTGAAAATGACTCATTTTCCAACTTTGAATGGTCTCAGCGTTCGATCTTCCATGCTGTCGCAACCCCTGTCAATGGGTCCTCTATGGATGAGCACCTTATGAAGGGAAGGAACGAGTACGCCAGGCCCCTAGGATTTGCACCTCTCTGGCCAACCAATTCATCAAACCTTCCGCTGCTGGGATGAAAAGCATATACATATATATATATATATATATATATATGTTGAGGGGTAAAATCGTCATGCATTGATAACCATGTGAAGGGACTAGGATCAGCCCCATCCCCCCATTACGCTCATAAAGAACGAGCTAACTAATATGATCCAACGGGTCGAGCAACCCATAGTTTGGCTCTTCCCCGAGCTTCCCATAGCTCGGCTCCCCCGAGCTACCTATAGCTCGACTTTCCCCGAGCTTCCCATAGCTCGGCTTCCCCGAGCTATCCATAGCTCGGCTCCCCCCGAGCTTCCCATAGCTCGGCTCCCACGAGCTTTCCATAGCTCGGCTTCCCCGAGCTACCCACAGCTCGGCTTCCCCGAGCTACCCATAGCTCGGCTTCTCCGAACTTTCATAGCCCATAGCCCGGTTCTCCGAGTAACCCCCGAGCAATTCATGGCTCGACACACACCTCCGTGGAACCCGACGCGGGAGAGCCCAGGCTTAGCGTAACAGAATCCCAAACAAAGAATCATATCGAGGAGTGGCCTAGGATCTACAATAACGGCCTAGATCCTACGCACTCATCAGATCTCAGGCCATCCGAGAGCCCTTCCAGCCATCGATCCTTCAACGAACAGATACGGATCCCACCGGCCTTACAACAGCTTGATTCGAGTCGTCTCCGTATCCTAACAACCTTCGAACCTTCCAGAAGGCGCTCAAGATCCAGGTGATTGCCTATAATATGATGCTCCCAGATTCTTTCAGGTATACACTCACAGCCCCTGGCTTACTGGCTTACTCTCACTCTCACTCACTCTCTCGCTCCTTCACTGCTCATCGGTGCTCCCCTAGAGCTCTAGATTGGCCACCCCTGGAGGGACTCCCCAGAGAGATCCTTCTCCTCATTTCTGTTGATCGTCGATTTCCACTGACTTGAGCGTCGGAGGGTCTTCCGCGGAGGGCCACCCCCAACGCCTCTCGCATGAGGATTTCTGTGCAGGTCCGCCCAGGAGGAAGCCCAGATCAGGAGACCGATCGCATCCGAGTCGGAGGACAGATCTCGACGGCAACAATATATATATATATATATATATATATATATATTCCATTCCACCTGCAGAAAAATGATATCGAGTTATGGGTGGAAACCCAGGGGTCTCACCAAGGGTTGTCAGCGAGCTTCCCTCTACGCCTGAATTAAACCCCGGGTGCTGATGGCGTGCTCCAAGACCCAACAATCCTCTGCTAGCATCTGTTAGAGAGAACTGTACGGGAAATCTGGATTTGAAGCGTGAATGAATACTTTCCTTTTAGTGTTTATTTGCCCCCACTATAGATTGCAAATGGGAATCCGCAAAAATACTTCAGGATACAACAAATCTAAGATTATCGTTTGCAAGCGATAATCTTCTGTTGAGAACATCCTTATCTTTATAGAGAATTTAAAACGGTTGGATTGGGAAGTATTGTATTCAAGAGATACGTCTTTTGGGCATAACCAAAATTATTTAGAAAAAAAGAACCGCAGAAATTAATTGCAAAAAATAAATTCGGCTTGATTGACATTAAGTGCCCAAGTGCCCATCTTTGACTTTAAATATATATTATAGGCCCAAGTTATTTAGGCCCAACTCATCCACAAGAGAAAGAGTCCACTAATATACATAAATAAGTATCCAATTCTCTAGTTATTCCATATGGGACTAATCCCATTCATATCCTTCATACAAACTACACTTACAGCATCCACACGAGCAAATTAAACCTGCAGCACGCGGCATAACGTGGGCGCCCTCAGGACTCCCCCAAGAGTTTTGTGCCTCGACCTTTTGCGCATCCTAGCCTTGGCAGAGCCATGAGTTGACCCTCCTACGGACCATCCTCTCCCTCACTCTCCACTGTTTTTCCGGCCATGCCGCGGACTGCATCGTAGAAATAGGCGCTGCTGGCCGTCAATGTTTTTAGATCCCTTTTCTCCTGTTCTCTCAACTCCATACGTGCCTTTGGATCCTTCACATAACTAGCCCACCTTCTCGGAAAATCTGAGCCGATGTTTTCCTTCGATAATAAGAAATCGAGACTTCCACCCCTTTATCAAAGAAGGGTTATCAGAAATCATCTTAAATGACTTCCGAGGGCCAATATAGGGCCACTCAGAACTCCTTCCGGAAACCAGATTGTAACAAACTCGAAATAAGGGAAGAGTCACAGTCACCCCAATGCGACTGCACATCGAGATGAACCCGATGAGATTGCGCCAGCTATTCGGAGCCACCATCGTCGGGCATATGTTGTAAAACCTCATCACCTCCTGTATTAATGGGTGAAGAAGGAATCGAAGACCTGTTCTCAAACTCTCCTCGTAGAAGAAAACTCCCCGGCTCAGCTCGGTTAAAACCCAGTGCTCGGTCCTCGGCGTCCATAAGGCTACATCTAGAGGAACTCTATAATGGCGACGGATCATATCCAGATCATCTAAGGTTATCTCAGAAGCAACATCACCTGGACCACTCATATTGGCTGAATAGGGGGTAAGATGCAAACGGACAAGCAAGGGCTCAGAGAGAGAGAGAGCAGAAAATCTCTATGACAGGAATAAAGGGGCATTACAGAAGGAACACCGCCCCAGCCCTCTTTAAATAAGCTCTTCAGAAAGAAAGCCCTAGACGTCAAAAACCCCGATACATGCATCAGAAATAATGGAGTCTCGCCACGTGGAACTTTCACTATCGCGACTTATCGGAAACGAAGTGTTTTCTCCTCGAGATGCGGTAAAAAATGATAATGTAACAGCAGCATGTCATTTAAGAGATCATCATTGCTTGCCTTTTTGAATCCCCCAAATAAGATTGCTCCAGAATTCTACTCCCTACATCCGAAATTACAATTCGGACTAGGGAGTGAGGGGGCATGTGATAAGGGGTAAAATCATCATTGCATTATTGACCGCTCACATTAGCAATGGGTCGCGCCTGTTGGCCCAGATGGCAACCCAAGAGGGGGGGGGGGTGAATTGGGTTCTTTAAAAATTTAACACTTTAAAACTTAAAACCAAATTTCATAAAGATTAAGTATGCTAGAGAATGAAGCAATATTTAAAGCACAGTAAGAGAGAGATAGAGATAAGAGCACGACAAATACAAGATATTTATAGTGGTTCGGTGTATCCAACACCTACGTCCACTCCCAAGCAACCCTTGGGTCCACACTATAATCCACTGATTACAGTCGAGTTGTTTTACAAGCTCACAACTCTAACTTGTTGTTTTACATGGGGTCACAACAAACCCAGCCGGTTTTTTCAGGCTCACCAGCACAAAACCCAAACCCAAGCTAATCTAGCTTGTTCCCGAGGTAAACTACCTCAACTAATTCAATCCCCTGATTGAATTAGCAAACACCAAATTGATTTAAAGTTTACAACAATGCAAAGCTCCTTAAACAAGCAAATAAACAATATAAGTAAATCAAATTTCTCAAATATTTATCCCTTATAGATAAGCTCCCCCTAAATGATGTAGCTCCCCCTATGATACTCAAATTAATATCTATTCTTCCTTTACTATTAAACTTATATGATCATATCAAATTACATTTGATACTTGATACCAATTAACTTATTTCATTGAAATTATTTGATACCAATTCCTTAAGCTTGCTTGATACCCATTACTTAAGCTTGCATATACAATCTTCTCTCCCCCTTTTTGTAATCAATAAAAAGGTTTTAGAAAAGATTCAAGTTCAAATTAATCTTTCTCAAAAGAATAATCAAATTGCAAAAATTCAAGTAGTTCATTCACAACATTACATTTAATACCAAAAAGTAAACATTACATTTCAAAAAGAACTTCATTATATCTAACTTCATTAAACTTTATTACATCATCAAAATATCAAAACATATTAAACTGAACATCATCTTTTAATAACATCAAAAGAACTTCATTACAACATAATCAAAAATGAGTTCTAAGAAGTCTTTGCAATTCTTCTACAATTTTTCACATCCCTTCACTTTGAGTTCTAACAAATTCTTTTAGTCTTCTGTCAACAAATGCACATGCAGTCATAATATTGTCCTGAAGCTCAGCATTACATTTGGAGTAAGTCTCTGAATCTCCACAATATCTTTAAGTTCTTCAAAAATATTCTTGAGATCATTCCTTAAAGATTCTGCAGAGGCTCCAAGGGTGGATTCAATCTTACCAATTCTATCATCCAAGGAGTAATACAATTCTCTTAAGTTCATCAAACTGTTATCAATCTCAGTTTTCATTTCTTCTTTGTGAGCACCAAATAAACTTTTGAGTTGCTCTAACTGAATATCTGAAAATCCACTAGATGACATAGGTGGCGGTACAGGAACTAGAGCAGGAGCTGGAGGAGGTGAAGATCTGCTAGGCTCTGGTGAAGGAAGCCTCGCTGATGGACCAACCTCAGATGGTGCAGAAATCCTAATCTCAGTAGCTCCCTCATCCAGATGGCCTTTTCTCTTCCATTGACCATTCACTTTAACGAACCCCATCCTGTGCACCGTAGCCAAGCTATAATAATCTGTGTGTCTGAGGTTCTTTGATGGCTCATTGTCAGAAATCACAATGCCTTGACTTCTAAAAACCATAGTTAAAATCATCCCATAAGGCAAAGAAGATCTCCTTTTTCCTCCGGCCTCAGCCATATACCAAATAATCATCCT
>UESW01002635.1:0-185340 GCA_900491605.1 Calamus simplicifolius | reverse complement strand
GGTTCTTCTACCTGCCGGCATGTCGCCATATCCAGCACGTCGTTGGCGATGATCACCACCGGATCAATTCTTACAAATTGTTTATCTCTTATAGTTGGGATGGGCAGTCCAGTTCTATCTTTAATGCTCTGAGGAATGACTACATGAAACCCAGGATCAATGAGGTAACCAATCACCTAACCTTTTTTCAAGGATCTGCTCATGGTGTTCTTGCTCTTGATTTTTGGGAGCAATAATAGTTATATAGTTGATTAAGGATGGTTAGTGCATCTTATGGAGTGTCATACTCCCTTTTGCAGTGACATTTACCATTTCTTTTTCATCTTTTTAGTGTTACAATACTTCTTGCACGGCTCACTTCATTTTAGGCTTTACTTAGTGACCCACAAAAAGTTGGCTGCACCTGCAATGATGCAAATAAATTATAAAATATAAAATTACATATTACATATTTACATTTTTTTGGTTATGAGAACAATCCTAGAAAAAGAAATTTCTGAAGAATGTGAAAAATCTATAGTATAAATTTCTTTGTATAAGATGTAATTTATTGTGCTCTGGACCATTAAGAATGTGAATATCCTTTGTCATTTCTTGTGATCGGTGCAAAATGTAGTTTCTTATCAAAGAGATATGAAGCAAGTACCAAAAAATTTGGCAGTTAAACATGTATGTGTTATGATATGTAAGCTTATTGGCATTCTAAACTGATGTCCCCGGAAAAGTCTTTGTGCACCAGCCTCCAGTGCACAAAGCGCGCACTAGGCGTGTGCATTGGCCGTGTGCCCGTGCGAGCGCGCGTGCGGGGCACGTCGCGGCCCAATGGGCCGGCATGCGCGCTTGCACATGCATGCGGCGAATGGCCACGCCCGATGCGCACTTTGTGCACCGAGGCCGGTGCATAAAGACTTTTCCTATGTCCCCGCTCATAGCCCTAGACAAAGACTTTTCCTATGTCCCCACTCATAACCCTAGACAAAGTCACACTGTCATGGTTTCCTAGTCACGCATAGTTTCAAAGAAAATAATATTTTAAAGATTATCAATCATCCATTCTGATTTTCAATGAATGTGGAACCACCAACAAAAACTTTTGCAACCTTTTCTTTTTAGTGAAAAAAATAAAAAATATTTGTAACCTTGTTATTGAGATGGACATGTTTGTTGAGAGATGTGAGGGCTCTAAACTAGCAAACTGGACATATATGGATACGGGGGTGCTTGATGGTGAGGAGCTAAGGAAGATGTCTAAAGTAACATTAATGGAAGCTGTGAGAAAGGATTTGGAATAGCTTATCATAGCTGTCGAGGACAAGGTACTGGTCTACTGGTGTCATAGCCATATGTCATGTTAAATGGACCATTCTACCCCTTTTCTAGGAGAGCATTCTAACTAGGAACATGAAAGGATAATGGACTATCAGTTAACAGTTCCTTAACAAATCAGATTCCCAGAGAGAAGTGAAAGCCCATCCTCCTAATGCCGATGATCTGATGATTCTTCTGCCAACATTGGACGATCAGCAATAGGTGGAAGTGGACAAAAGTTTTGGCTCCAGTCCTGGCAACAAATCCAATAATGTCCAACAAACTCGAGTTTATTGATTGAAACGAATGAAATGGGCTGAAGTACATAATGTAAGAAATGGACATTGGGCTTGTGCCGTAACATGCTTGATAGATATTGGAGAATCTATTTGAAAAGCCTTTCAAAAATACACTGGGAGTAAGACAGGTTTGGATGGTTTCACTAGTCTTGTTGAGATGCTTTCCTCACAAAATTTTCAAATACATTTCCTTTTCGGAGAGCTTAAAATTAGCAACTCTATCAAAAAAGTAGGCCTAAATCAATTGTAGTAGTAAATTACGCTGTCCTCTATCTCTTCGTACACTAACATTAGGTTTTGTTGGTTGTGTCAAGCTTGATGTGATTTGTGCAACCAAGGGCACCGAAGCATGGGTTCAGAAGCTGAAGTAAGCATCTTAATCATTTTTTTTTGTTTTCTTTTTTCGCAGTTCAATAGATACCTTCTCTCTCCCTTGTCTTCACTTCCTCGGATGAGTCCTTTTTCTTCCTTGCCTTTTCAGGTGGGAAGGGCTAAAATACTTCACCACTACAAGTCTCTGCCGTAATAGTGGAGGTACTAAGGGCTTCGTTAAGTCTTATCAGAACATGCATTTCTTCTGGACTGCCATCATTGCATGACTTTTATTTACCAAGGTGAATAAGTGGTCATCTTAATTTACATGATTTGTTTTGGTTTCATATGGTGTATGGGTGACGAGAACCACAAGTTAGCCAAACACGCTAGGAGTAATGGCATCAACCTAACAACAACTAGAAAGTGGGACCACTGGAATGATGACTTAAAAATTTTACATGGTTTAAACTGTGAAAACCAAAGACTAAATGAAAACTTGAATTAGTGTTTATAAGCTGATGAAATCTCCAAAAGTTGCAATTTCTATGGCAGTGATATGTTGTGCATAAAATGATGGCTAAAATGCATCATAGGTGCAAAAAAAATTATAAAAGAGCTTTCCACATCAATCTAATCATGGATGAACATATAAACAAGTTATACCATGCTTACAAGAAATAATCTACTTATAACATAAGTGCTCACAAGTGTTCCCTACTTCTGTTTATTCTAATTACCACACTTTGACTATCTTCTTAAGTGCATTTCAACTCTGCATGCGCATCAGCATTGACTGGGTTCATGTGCATGGTGCATGCCCTGCTCTTATGTTACTAACTTCTAGCTGTGGGTCAAGAAGGAATCTAAAGTATCAAACTCAGTACCGGTCTGACCGTGGGGCTGTATTTTGACTCGCTAAAAGTAGGTGAAGACTAAAAGTGGGTGAAGATTACTAACATGCAGGTATATAGAGTTGGTTTTGTAGTGAGACAACAGTTAAATACTCTCCTTAAGAATTGAGTATATTATTCCACCACCCCCCAAAAAAATGCCAACTAAGTATATTAAGAGAATCTACCAAAAGTCCTGGATTCCAAGACCATCACTTTCTATTGGCATAGATTTAAGAGGCAAACACACCTCATATTTATAGGAATGCTTTTCTTGGGGTGCTCCTCTTAGGACAATCTCTTTTGATAAATTTTGTAGCTATTGTCTTTACATGGAGGATGTTCTGTTTGGAATACAAGTGCATTCATTTTAATGCTAAAATCATCTGGCAGGAGACGAAGGGCAGACTTGGTATGATATACCTGGTTGCAAATTGATACATTGGTGGGACTTCTGGGTTTAGCTTCCCTTGAATTGTCAGTAAATTAACCGCCTTTTCTTGTCAAAGTAACTATAAATTCTGAATCTAGCCACTAAGTTGATCACACTCGAAACCTGCATGAAAGTACGGGCATTCATGCTAGAAATGAGTACATAAGCCAAGAACAGAGTTTCTATAATTTCGAGATCCGTTCAAGATTCTGTTTTTCATTTTTTTTTGGGCGGAGGGTTTCTTTGTTATTAAAATACAAAAGCTTGTCACTTCATTATTAAACTACAATTTTCCTTTTCTTGGGCAACGTATCTAATACTTAATCAGACAGATTCCCTAACATTTTATTCTATGATGTAATTTTTTATCAGTTCATTAATTATCATTTCTATTGGTGATATAAAAGATCTCTCTATGTAATATTACATATGTCAATTTTAGAATGTCAACTAAATAATATAAAAATCATTATCATGCCTATTTGTGCCAACTTTGGTTTATGCCAAAGTTACAAATAATCCTTGAATCAAGAAAACCACTCATTAGGAATGTTGTGGCTCAGATCTTCCTTTTCTTGCTCCTCCAATAGATTGTGTTTGTGATGAAAAAAAACTAATTATACATATAAGAAGAGAAGGGTGAGCCAAGTCTATTTATAATGAAATGCTAATAGATCCTAGCATCATAGCTCACTATTAGATTTTGGGTCTATACAAACTACTAATAATATCACCCAATAAAAGGTATGCATAATTCAAACTATACGGATCACATATATCAATAGTGGACTCATTCCACATATATCATTGGACTAAATTTATCCCTTCAATTTTTGCAAATCCAAATTCATTAACAATTAACGCGAACTCAGGCATTAGGATCGAGGTATGGCAACTATAAATTCAAAATTAATTCTAAGTTATAAATTTAAAATTAGTCATAAGTTTTAGTAAGAGATGATTATTATGAATTATGTCTTTTCTATTTTAATAGGAAAGTTAAATGGTATAAAATAATAAATATAGTATTTATAAAATTTTTCATTAATTACAGAAATAGAATGGGATGTGAATTATTTTCTTTAATAAGGGCATGAATGAAGATTATAATTTTGAGTCCTACTTTGACCCTTTGCAATGTCTAAATTTATACATACTTTAGGAAAAACCGGAGTAACTAAATCACTTTTTTTTCATACCTTCAAAACTGTTTTTTCATACCTTCAAAAGTGGTGGCGGTCATCGTTCAACATTTAATATTTTAGTTTCATTACTCTTCTCTGACTTGAATTTCTTATAGATAATTTGAGTTCAGATATATGCCGGATGATCTTTTATTTGTACCTTAATTTCTTTTAGTTATATTACCTATTTCATCATCATAAACTCAAATATTGCATAGTTTTTTAATTTATATTTTTTTATCATCAAAATATATATTATTAAATTCTTATGTTTAACATGAGTCATATTGGATAAGATAAAAGTGGTTACTACTATCCTGTTTGGCTAAATCTAACAATTAAATCAAGGAACAAAGCACCAAATTTGGATTAGAATAGTGTAACTCTATATGGCCCGTCGTAAACTTGAATCGAATTAATCAGTAAATATAAGTATGTTCTCATTAATTAGCTTGATCTATGAGTCAAGTGATAGGTCATATCTACCAAAGAATAACTTCGTTGCAACAATTTACCCACAACTCATCGAGAGAGAAGCAGAACGAGTTTGAGAGGGGAATAAAGAGACACCAAAAGGGGGAGAACCCGGGAATAAGACAACCCCCGTGCGATCTCCCCCCAACAAACCAAAACAAAAAATTTTATTAGGGTTGGTGACCATCCATGCGAGCGCACCCAACGTGGCAAAGGTCGGTATGACAACAAGATCGAATCCAAGAGAGTAACTACTTTCCCTAAGCCCCTCCAAGGAGCGCCCCGGACTTCCTTTAATTTGCTCTACATCAGATATAAACTACATACCCCTCAACATCTTTGAGAGACATCAGGTAAGATTCACCGATTGTCTCATCTTTTACATCCGAATCAAGAAAGTTGAAGTCGTCGGCGAAAAGAAATCATCATACTTGAAGGAATAAGCCACAGAAGGGGAGGTCTGGGTTACGATTATTTATAGACGGGTTTATAATCACAAGCCTTTGCTTTAAATAATTAAGTTCTATTTAAAAAAAAAAAAGAAATAATATCAATGTTTCCCAACAATAAGATTGCCATTATATATATATATATAATTTATTCTTTTTAATCTTATGTTGGAAACAAAAATGAGAAATGCGATCATGATTATTAAGCCGGCATCTCAATATTTTCCTTTGTAAATTTTGAAGTAGGATGTGATTCGAGCGCATTAAATCTAAAAAGATAAGAATACATCATTTTAGGGAAGTTGCCTTATTTTTCTTTTGGACTCTAAGGACTGTTACTTGTGCCATTAAAATAATCTGAGACATTAATTTTTGGACTCAGACATCCACATTATTGCATGGGAGGAGCATATATTTCTAATAAAATTTTATTATACTCTTTGATCTAATTCAGGCATGTTATGAGTAGGGACATCACCATCCATGATGGATCTTAAGGGGTCATAATTAATGTAGTGTAGGACTTGGTAGAAGAAGCTTAAATATGAATGATTAAGAATAAATATATAGGTCGGTCATCCTCCTGGTGTTATCTATTGCTCTAGATGGTAAAGGCCACATATAAGTTAAAGCATCATGAGTAGAGAATAAGATGGGGTAGTGCATTGGATTTTGTAGGATTGTCTCTCTCTTGACATTGTAATGCAAATTTTGAACGAGGGGATGATTAATTTGTTTCGTGGAGTTTCTTCCCTTAATTAGCCATTCTTCCTACCATATATAATTGGAACGTTGCTGTTCTACAAATAGACTGCCTTATATAGAAACATGTACTTGAAATTATGTTTTTTTTTGGAAGGATAGTGATCACATCAGCTAATGCGAGTCAGTCCGAATAGATCAGAAAATGGAAGCTGTTTAAGTACAATGGGACAGAGGTCATCCTATTTTCATAACCAAAAACCCAAAAAATAAGCCATTGCACTCGCAACCTAGTCCACCACCGAGTTGGCCTCTTGGTAGATATGTCAGATCTGGGATCTGAAGACCTCCCGTAGGGTAGAACAAACATCCAGGAGGAAAGGGTTAATTGGAGAGTGACCATACACTACAAGAGAAAAAAATATTGCGATGCCCAAATGCATCGCTAATGCGTAGCTAAATATGCTATTGCGATGCAATAACGACATCGCTCAGATGATCGTCGCAGTCTCAATTTGTCACAATTGTGTCACTTCACAGCGACTCTCTGCGACGCAGCAATGCATCGCAATATTGCGATGCATCATAAATGTGTCGCTAATTTTAAAACTAATATTTAATATTTAATATTATTAAATATTAACATATATTAATATTTTAGATATAGTAGCGATGCAATTTAAGTCGCTAATGCATCGCTAATTAAATTTTTTTTAAAATATTGCGATGTCAGGTCATTGCATCGCAATATTTAATAATAATATTTTAGATATATTAGCGATGCAATGTGAGTCGCTAATGCGTCACTAATTAAATTTTTTTAAAATATTTGATGCCGGATCATTGCGTCGTAATATTTAATAATAATATTTTTAAAATATTACCGATGCAATTTTAGTCGCTAATGCATCACTAATTTTTTTTAAAAAAAATATTAAAAATTAAAATGGTTAATACAATTTCGTTACATTAAATATTGATCGAAACATTCTTCACTCATATTGATCCGAACAATAATCATTCAATTTTCAAAAATAATTAATATATTAAAATTTTGAAGTTTTCATGTACAAAATATAAAATAAAAAAAAATACATCAAGAATCCGTACGATCATGTGGAGGCTGGGAACCCTGCGATAGGCGGCTAACCATATCCTGCAACTGACGCATCTAATCTCGCACGTCTGCAAGCTCCTACTGATGGCCTTCCATATGCTGATCGAACTCGTGCTCGAACTCCTGCCGAACCTCCTGACGAACGTCCTGCCGAACCTCCTTCGCAATAGATCACCGAATGTCGTCTAAACGCTCGGTAGGAATATCACCAGAATATCGCGGGCTGGAGGCCTGATGGTGAAAATATGCAGAAGCTCTAGTGCCCAGACCATAGACCCCGCAGCCTCGTGGCTGGGCACCAACAGCCTCCAAACACACACGTTGACTCTCCTCTGCTGAGAGTTCGACGGGCGTCTCCCCATCAGTGGAGTCGACCTACAATGCCTGGGAGCGAAGCTCCTCGACTCGTGTCTTTGAATTATAAAATCAATAATAAATAAATCAATAAATTTCTCTAAATAAAATTTTAGAAATTAAACAGATACAACATAAAGCTAATTTCTTACCGCAACCTCCCGTGATCGCGTATCGACCCAGGAACCGTCCCTCCTGGTGTGTGTCGCCCTGAATAGACAAAACTCACCAGGATCTCCGCCCTCCTGCTCAGACTATAACAATAAAAAAATTAATATTAATGCAAATATTTGTAAATAACTAAATTAGTAATTAAATTATTTATGATTTCTTACCATATGGCGTCTGTGCTCCTGAATCGAAATGGAGCCCGAAGTGTGGCGGGAGAGACCCATGCCAAGACCGCCCCTCTCGGATTGGTGGTTCGTGCTGGCTGATGGGACCTCCTGCGCTAGGCATCGGACTGCCAGGCCTGCTGCCACTCGTGCCAAATACCCTCTAGCACATGCACAGGATGCTGACCCGATGACCTCCAACGATGAAGCATTTCGGAGTATCGGCGTCCCGTAAGAGCCTCCCATGCTACCCTAATGGCATCATGGCTGGCAGGGTTTTAGAATTTATTAAGATTAAGAAATTTTATATCAGTGATAAATTGTATTTAATAAGTTTATCTAAAACTTAGAAAAATAAAACTCTATCGTGGCTGCAGATACATGGCACCAATCGTAGCCACTAGGATCTGCACGCCTCTAAAATACGGAGCTAATATGGCTGGATACATGATGCTGCTCAATAAATCTATTAAAAAATGCATATTTATAAGTAATTAACTTAAAAACATAAACATATATTTTTAATTAGTATATACTTACAGCCCATGAGCATTCAGTCAAAGTACGGTGCGGCCGATGGTGAAAGAACTCTCGGAGGTATGTGTCGATCGACTGGACGGTAACACAAATGCAGGATCACCGAAGGCTATATGATGTATGGAGATCCGAACTCTCTATCTCCAAAGCTCATGTGATCTGATGCAGCAGGGCTACGTCCCTGCTCACTTCGTATGTCGTCGGTAGATCTACCTCTACCCGTCATACTGAAAATACTAAAGATTCATGCAATTAAATTATGATTAATGATTGACTATGTAAAAATTTAATACTTATAAAATAAAGTTGAATTAAAAAAAACCTCTATGTTTAATCGGTGTCATTTGTTTCGTGAAATGTTGGTTCAACATCTGATGTTGTATCGAACTGCGATTCAGTTTCATTATCATCGAAAGGAAACCAAACATTTGCATCCGCAATTTCTTGGACATCACCATTTGGATCTCTAAGTGATGTTTCAGGAGCCCTTGTGTCGTCCTCAATTACATGCATTTCCATCTCATCCTCTTGAAATGCAGGGCACTCGGCTGATTGACTTGATGAACTCTCCTCTAATACAATTGTTGAACGTGGGACGATTTTAGAAACAGCCCATCAATCTCGCTTGTTGTTGCGCAAACTTGGATATCCGCAGTAAAACACTTGCTGAGCTTGGGATGCAAGGATGAATGGATCATATTTCTGCAATCTTTATCGATGGTTCACTTCAACCAAATTGTAGTCATTATGAACCCTTTTGCCCACAGGAACTGTCGGATCGAACCAATCGCAACGAAACAATATTGTTCGTTTCATAGGCCAACTGGGATATTTAACTTCAACCACCTCTGCTAACTTTTTGTAATAATCCTGCATATTTGCTCCAACACTTTCTCCTTTAACACACACACCCCAGTTCTGCATGCCTCTTGAAGCTGCTAATCGTTCAATCTAAAATTTGTACCTATTAACAAAATAGCCAGTAGAGGTTGTTACGGTCTTCAATGGCCATTGCGATAGACATTTAATGAATATATTGTCGGTTGTGGACCATGGATCGTTTACCTATAAATTAATAAGCTATTCACAATCAATTTGAAAAATAAAAGCCATTATTGAAATTAATTGAGTGATACTACTCACAAATTCATAAAACCAGTAAGCGAACTCCATTTCTAACTTCTGCCCAATTGCAACTTGAATGATATCGGGATTCATCTGTTGTTGTCTATCACAATACGTCCTTATGGGATGATAAGGATTAAAACTTATGTTAGCAATTAAATATTGTGGTATATTGTAATTTAAATTAGAAGTTTCAATTAAGCATTGAAGTATACACTTACTCAATATATGGATTGACTTCTCTACAGTTCATTAGGATGTAATAATGTACTGCATTATACTCCATATCGCTAAGATTTCTTGACTTCTGCCCCACAAATGAATGGCCGATACCTTTAAAAATTGATATTCTACCGTCATTAGGTTCTCCTTCGTCCACACATACGTCATCATTACGACCAATATTTTGGCTCCTCGTATGGACATGACCCTCAAAGTAATGCGAGGCAAAAGCTAAAACTTCATCGACCAAGTGTGCATTGCATATATAACCTTCAACCCTTGCCTTATTACGCATATTATTTTTTAACTTCTTAAGGTACCTATATGAAAAGTTGAGACCAAAAATTAACCAATTTTCTTGCAATGAAATAATATTCGAAATGTCAACATGTCTTAATGATGTATATATTTACCTCTCGAAAGGATACATCTAGCGATAATGCATGGGACCAGCTATGCTCGCTTCGTATGGCAAGTGAACCGGTAAATGCTCCATTGAGTCAAAAAAATAGGGAGGAAATATTCGCTCCAGCTTGCATAAAATAATTGGAATTTTTTCCTTAAGCCTTGCCATGGATGCAGAAGTAATGACTGCAGCAGGTAACTTCTTGAAGAACAAGCTGAGCTCCGTCAATGCCTTCCAGACAAGTTGCGGAAGCAACTCACGAAAAGCTATAGGCAAAAACCGTTGCATGAAAACATGGCAGTCGTGACTCTTCATGCCGAACAACTTGAGCTTATGCATGTCCACACACCTACCGATATTTGAGGCATAACGATCTGGAAATTTTAACCCTCTAAGCCAGTTACATAAAACTTCTCGTGAATTTCTGTCAAGAGTGTAACAGGCTTTAGGATAGGTCCCATCGGCACTCCTCCTCAAATCACCTCTTCTGCAATACTGATTAAGTTATTCTCTTGACTTTGCAGTGTCTTTGGTTTTCCTGGGATGTTTAGCACCGTGTTAAATATGTTATCAAAGAAATTTTGCTTGATATGCATAACATCCAAGTTGTGCCGGATGAGATTTGTGCTCCAATACGGAAAATCACAAAATATACTCCTCTTCTTCCAGTTATGTTCTTTACATATACGGCCATTTATTCTATCTGCATCGGGTTCCCAAGCATACCTCAACCCCAAATGCTCTATAGAATCAAATATATCCGTGCCAGACATAACCGATTCGGCAAATTTTGGAGGCAAAAACTTTCTATGATTATCAAACCATAACTGCTTACCACTCTTCTGCAATGTAAATGCATCCGAATCATACATGCAATGGGGGCACACCAGACGTCTAGCAGTGCTCCAACCAGACAACATTGCATATGCTGGGAAGTCACTTATTGTCCACATCAAAGCAGCTCTCATGATGAAATTCTGTTTCATAAAAATGTCGTAGGCTAGGACTCCTGTTTCCCACAACATTTTCAATTCGGCCACCAATGGTTGCAGGAAGACATCAATCTTTTCCTTTGGATTTGATGGTCCTGGAACCAAAACTATCAAAAACATTTCAGAATCTTTCATGCACTTCCATGGAGGAAGGTTATATACAGTCAATATCACAGGCCAACATGAATACTATTGGCCCGCTTGACCAAATAGTTGGAAGCCATCGGTACAAAGACCTAATCTCACATTCCTTATATCTTCAATGAAATCAGGATGATTTTCATTGAAATGCTTCCAAGCTTTTGAATCTGACGAATGCCACATTTCATACTCTTTAGATTCATATTTGGTATGACATCTCATATTAGCAGTTGTAGCCTTAGATTTGTATAATCTGTGCAGGCATGGAGTAAGAGGAAAGTAATGCATCCTCTTGTAAGGCACACTTTTTCTTCTACTTGTACTAGCTCCCCCTTCGCCATTTTTGTACCTCGATTGCCCATAAATCTTACACCATCGCAGCTCTGAGTCTTCACCCCAATATATCATGCAATTGTTCAAGCAACAATCGATCTTATTAACTAGGAGCCCAAGCCCAGGAACAACTTCTTCGTTGAGTAAAAACTGTCTGCTACAACATTATCATTTGGCAAAATTTCCTTGATTAACCTAGCTACAGAATTGAATGCCTTTTCTGATAATCGATGTTCTACCTTAATATTCAACAACCGAGCAGCCATAGACAACTGGGAATGACCCTCACAACCAGGATACAATTCTTGATTTGCTGCACGCAACATATCATAAAATTGCTGTGCATCTGGATTTGGTTCTTCCATAAATGTATTCCGATTGAATTCATTACCCGATGCATTCATCACCATTTCTTCATATGTGTTTAAATTCACAATGGTTCATCTACAGGAATTGATACTTGTTGGCTTGTAACAACTGCTGCAATTTCCTCTGGTTCACCATGATAGTACCAAACATCGTAATCAGGAACAAACCCTTTTTTACACAGATGCACCTTAACAGTTTCAACATCTTTGTAGGCTTTATTCTGACACCTGTGATAGTTGCATTGGCTACATGCAAATGCGATAAATTCTTCCAATCCATTCAGAAAATCTGGATTAAGCAAGCCATCTTTTATCCTTGCATACATCCACGAGCGAGCCCCGCTCATTTTTGACCGACTTATACAATTTCTGGTAAACCATTAAAGGAAACCACATTATAAAACTATATTAGCATTACTTAATATAAACAACCATTTAAATCATTTATAACTAAACCAATTTTCTTTTACATAACTAAGGTCCCTACCCTGCAAGGCCGGGCCATGGCTACGATCCTTGGCGTGCTAGTAAGGACTGAGGCATAGGTTCATGCCAGGCTAATGCTAGGGCTTGAGTTCGGGTCGGGCCACAAGGCGGTCTATTCAATCATGAGACTTCACAAGCATTCAAGTGTCCTAAATTAATTCCACATTCACTCCATGTCTAAAAGGTAAGGCCCTATCCCATTCAAGAATATTTTTGTGATATGTTATTCTGCTATTAATTATCGTCGATTGGTTACGTTGAAATTTCAGCAGCATTTCCCATATGTTCTCCTAAATGTGTGGCATATATGCCACACTAGGAGAACGTATGAGAAAATATAAACCGCAATCTCAACCAACTATGATTAATAGTAGACTAACATATCGCAAAAAATATTCTCAAACTGTCCACCAGGACAACTGAGAATTTGCAAGACTATGTCTTACAAGTTCTCAAACGGGTCTAAAGGTTATATAGTGCTGTGATTAATAATATGGAAATCCGAAGACAATCGAACTTATGCTTGTTATTCATAAATTCTTGTCAATTATACATATATAGTGATGACGCCAAGTCACCGCCTTCGAACGTCGGGGAAGACGGATGTCTCGCTCCGGGAAATCCTCCAAGAAAAGTCCCCGGGGACCGGCAGCACCGGTGGGGACCCTCCGACGATCAAGTTAGTGGCTTGGGTTCAGACAAGGAACCACCCCCCGCCGAGAGAAGCTGGGGCAGTTAGGGTTTTTTTTTATCAAAAGGAGGAAGCTCCCAGAGTCAGAGTTCGGATCCGGCTTATAGCATGAATATGTCTCCTTTATACCTGTCTGAGCACCGTCACATGCAGCTTCGGAAGACCTTTCTTTTGTACTGTCTTGATGGGCGTAGCTGGGCTCCTATTGCTAGAGGCGGCGAGTCGTACATCCTAGTAAGGCGTGGTGGCGCACAGAGGCGTGCAATGCGCCAAACATCGTTATGAAACATGACCCTCCGTACTGGAGCACATTTTACAGGAGTACGAAATGGTACTACGGCAGGGCACAGCCATGTGCCGGAGATCATGCGTGAGCACCGTACTTGCTGACAGTTGCTGTTTTCTTTGGCGGTTGAATAGCATGTCGACCTTGCATCCTGAGGCCAGTAGGGACCCTGGGTTTAAGGAGACGATCCACCCCGACCCCGAGGGGGTGCCGGAGGTGAGGAATGACCGTTTACCCCGAGGCTGGTAGGGGCCCCGGGGTTAGGAAACGATGACCCCACCCCGACCCCGAGGGGGTGCCGGAGGTGGGGAATGACCGTTTACCCCGAGGCTGGTAGGGGCCCCGGGGTTAGGAACGATGACCCCACCCCGACCCCGAGGGGGTGCCGGAGGTGGGGAATGACCGTTTACCCCGAGGCTGGTAGGGGCCCCGGGGTTAGGAAACGATGACCCCACCCCGACCCCGAGGGGGTGCCGGAGGTGGGGAATGACCGTTTACCCCGAGGCTGGTAGGGGCCCCGGGGTTAGGAAACGATGACCCCACCCCGACCCCGAGGGGGTGCCGGAGGTGGGGAATGACCGTTTACCCCGAGGCTGGTAAGGGCCCCGGGGTTAGGAAACGATGACCCCACCCCGACCCCGAGGGGGTGCCGGAGGTGGGGGGATGACTGACTGCCGTTACCCTGCCTGATGACGTTGGGATCAGTCATATCAGATGCCCCCTCGCCCCTAGGGCGAAGTGGGTCCCACCGCTGAGGCCCAAGGGGCGTTCTCCGCGTGGCTGATCCCTAGCCTTGCTCCTTATGCGGACGGTACGGGGATGCAAAGAGACGGCCTTCCGTATCACGCCAGCCACGATCGTCCTCGAAAGTGAGGATCAACTCTTCGAAGTCCGCGCGGAAAGGTGCGCAATGATTTCTTCCTATTACGGCGATATCAACGGGGGCCCCACCATTGGTTGGGGGCGTATCGCGCCGCGCGCTGGGGCATTCCTCGAGGCGAGCCAGCGTATGGTGAAGGGCCGCGTGGCCGACGGGACATGGCGGGACGTTTTGAAAACCCCACAAAGCCAGGCGAGGGGGAAGGAACTGGCACCATACCACTCCATCATCGTCTTCCTCTGTCTGTTCTAGTGCTCCTGCAACCTGCAAGCTCGCGTCCGACTTTTCTTGTTTCTCCAGGTCAGCTTCTTTCATCTTGATTCTTCTTTTTTCATGAGTCTACCCTCTTGGACATCGGAGGACGGTTCTGAGGACCGTCCTCCCTCTGTAGGGCCCCAAACCCCTTCTCCTTCCCCTCCAGTCGAATGGTCCTCTGATTCAGAGGACCATATTCCTTTGGCCCGGCGGCAGGCCGCCGGCAGAGCCGCCGGTGGAGCTGCCGGTGGAGCCTCGTTGAGGGGTCGTCGGCCGGGGGCCGGGACCTCCTCAAGGGTGGAGGAATCCCCAGGGGGGGTAGCCTCCTCGATGACACGGCCGGATCTGGAAAGGATCCGGGCCCGTTATCGGATCCCTCAGGAGATCCAATTATTTCTTCCGACCCCTGACGACCGGGTCATCTCCTCCCGACCCGGTCGCGTAGCTTTTTACGAGGTCTGCCTACAGGTAGGCCTCCGTCCTCCTTTCCACCCTTTCTTTATCACGCTCCTTGACTTCTATTCCTTAACTCCCTCCCAGCTAGTCCCGAACTCCTGTCGGGTAATTAGCGCCTTCGTTATCCTTTGTCATCGCCTGGGTATTACCCCTAGGGTTAGTTTGTTCCGTAACTTTTATTCTCTTCGGGCCCAGAAGGGGTGGTGGGTGTTTCAGCCCCGACCCAATAGGGTCATCAAACTCCTTTTGCCTTCATCGATTAAGGGGTGGAAACCCCGTTTCTTCTTTGCTAATATCGATCAAGTCCGGCCCCGGTGGGGGAACCCCGACCTCCGAGGGAATGTCGCGACCGTCCAGCCCGGGGACCGGGAAGCGATGGGGTCTTGCTGACTGCCGAGATTCCCCGGTACACCCTATTGCTAGGGGAGGAGAACTTCGAGTTGGCGGGCCTAGTCTCTCACCGGGGTAAGTCCTCTTCGCACTTAGTTAAAAATCCCGCTCCTCTCTTTTTTTTTTTTTTTTTTTTTTTTTTTTTTTTTTGCTGAAAACTTGACTTGCATTGTGCAGCAATGAAGGTCCCGAGGGCGAAATTGTTAAAGGTCATCAAGAAGAGGGGTCGGGAAGGATCATCGGGGGGCAGCAAGCCCCGGCCCCGAAGCGCTTGGTGATCCAGGCTTCCTCCTCTGCGAGGGCCTCCTCCCCAGCGAGGACCTCCCCTCCCGGGATTCCGCAACACATCCCTGTCCCCGCGGAGGTCGACCTCACGGCCGACACTCCACCGGAGGCTGGAGCCGCAGCGGGAGGTACTGCTGCAGAGTCGGTGGCGGGGGAGTCCGTACCGACCGGAGGGCTCCCGGCTCCCGAGGGAGCGACTTCATTTGGTGCCAGCCGGGACTGGGGTGAGGGGCCATCCGGTCCCATCAGTCCAGCCCCCGAGGGGCCGGTTAGGGGCGACCCGCCCGCAGGGTCGGGGAGGTCAGAGGCGGCAGAGGGAAGTGGGGACGCATCCAGGTCGCCCCTGGACTTCCTGGGTGATGGCTATTTGGCCGAGCGGGTCCTGGGCTCGGTTCTGGACCCTAGGATCACCGAAGGCCTCGGTCGTCAGAAGACAGGCGAATTTTTCAGGGAATCCTATGCCGCTGCGTTCAGGGTAGGCGACCTTTTTGCCCTTTATCTCTTATTGTTCATGTATACATATTTTGCTGACTTGAGGCTTGTGCGCGCAGATTGTGCATTCCCTAAAGGCCGCTAGGGAAGTGATCCGCGGGGAGAAGAACCTTCTCCGGGAGATGCAGGATCGCGCAGAGACAGCAGAGAAGGCACTGGGGGAGATCAAAGAGTCCTGCGCCAGAGAGGTAAGAGCCGCCGAGGGCAAAGCGGAGATCGAGGCCAACCGCGCGCGCGCGGCGATCTCCCAGATGATGGAATCCGAGAGCGCGGTTATGGCGAGAGACATCCACATCTCGGAGCTAACCGAGGCTCTTCGGGAAGCAGAGGAACGGGCGGGAGCGGCGTCGGAGGAGGCTAGAGCGGCGAGAGCAGAGGCCGAAGCGGCAAAAGAAGAGGCTGGCCGGCATGAGGAGGAGTTAGGTCGCGCCAGAGAAAACGAGAGGGACGCAGCGGAAGCCTTAGCCGCAGAAAAAACTCGAGCTGCTAGGCTTATCGAAGAGTACAGGTCGTCTGAGCGTTACACAGACGACCTAGCCGAAGCTTCGGCCGCCGCATTCCTCGACGGATTCCAGTATGCCAAAGAAAAAGTGGCCAAGGACCTAGATTTCCCTCGCGCCCTGGAGGTTGAGCCAGAGCCATCGTCGGACCCGTCCCCTTCTGATGACGAACCCGCACCGGCGGAGCCCTGAACTCGCGCCCGTTACTTTGCTGCTGCTTCTTTTCTTTCTTTTTTTTTTTTTTTTGTGAGCCCGACCATGTCGGGGTTTTGTAATTCCCTTCTATTAATGAAAGTACCTTTCTCGACGATTGTCGCACTGTTATTGACTTAGCTGTTTGACATGTGATCGCACGAGTCCATTCGTCCCGTCGATTCTAGGGAACACCTTCCTACCCACGCCGTTCTGCCTTAATTACATGAACCCGCTAGTTAAAGTTAGGTGGGATTGAATCTTGGGAGCTGGGGCACTGCTGACCGGAGACTAGGCGGTAGGCATCCTAGGGGCCACAGGCGCGACGCTTGATCAAGCATCGAACTTGGAGTTGGTCTGGCGCGCGGCTTGATGCCCGCGGGACTTGGCTTTGACCTGACCGGTAGAGCGCGGGGTCCTCACTGCGAAGAACCCTTGATACGTCAATCTGCCGGCGGTTAGCCGGGTTTTATGCTTAATCGGCGCGGGCTTCAAGTGCCGACGAAGTGCCGGGCTTTTGTTGTTGAGAGCCGGTGGTACACCGCTCTGCCAGTGGTACACTGGGCTTATGCCTGGCTGGTGCAGGGCTTTGAGTGCCGACGAGTGCCGGGCTTTTGTTGTTGAGAGCCGGTGGTACACCGCTCTGCCAGTGGTACACTGGGCTTATGCCTGGCTGGTGCAGGGCTTTGAGTGCCGACGAAGTGCCGGGCTTTTGTTGTTGAGAGCCGGTGGTACACCGCTCTGCCAGTGGTACACTGGGCTTATGCCTGGCTGGTGCAGGGCTTTGAGTGCCGACGGAGTGCCGGGCTTTTGTTGTTGAGAGCCGGTGGTACACCGCTCTGCCAGTGGTACACTGGGCTTATGCCTGGCTGGTGCAGGGCTTTGAGTGCCGACGGAGTGCCGGGCTTTTGTTGTTGAGAGCCGGTGGTACACCGCTCTGCCAGTGGTACACTGGGCTTATGCCTGGCTGGTGCAGGGCTTTGAGTGCCGACGGAGTGCCGGGCTTTTGTTGTTGAGAGCCGGTGGTACACCGCTCTGCCAGTGGTACACTGGGCTTATGCCTGGCTGGTGCAGGGCTTTGAGTGCCGACGAGTGCCGGGCTTTTGTTGTTGAGAGCCGGTGGTACACCGCTCTGCCAGTGGTACACTGGGCTTATGCCTGGCTGGTGCAGGGCTTTGAGTGCCGACGGAGTGCCGGGCTTTTGTTGTTGAGAGCCGGTGGTACACCGCTCTGCCAGTGGTACACTGGGCTTATGCCTGGCTGGTGCAGGGCTTTGAGTGCCGACGGAGTGCCGGGCTTTTGTTGTTGAGAGCCGGTGGTACACCGCTCTGCCAGTGGTACACTGGGCTTATGCCTGGCTGGTGCAGGGCTTTGAGTGCCGACGGAGTGCCGGGCTTTTGTTGTTGAGAGCCGGTGGTACACCGCTCTGCCAGTGGTACACTGGGCTTATGCCTGGCTGGTGCAGGGCTTTGAGTGCCGACGGAGTGCCGGGCTTTTGTTGTTGAGAGCCGGTGGTACACCGCTCTGCCAGTGGTACACTGGGCTTATGCCTGGCTGGTGCAGGGCTTTGAGTGCCGACGAAGTGCCGGGCTTTTGTTGTTGAGAGCCGGTGGTACACCGCTCTGCCAGTGGTACACTGGGCTTATGCCTGGCTGGTGCAGGGCTTTGAGTGCCGACGAGTGCCGGGCTTTTGTTGTTGAGAGCCGGTGGTACACCGCTCTGCCAGTGGTACACTGGGCTTATGCCTGGCTGGTGCAGGGCTTTGAGTGCCGACGAAGTGCCGGGCTTTTGTTGTTGAGAGCCGGTGGTACACCGCTCTGCCAGTGGTACACTGGGCTTATGCCTGGCTGGTGCAGGGCTTTGAGTGCCGACGGAGTGCCGGGCTTTTGTTGTTGAGAGCCGGTGGTACACCGCTCTGCCAGTGGTACACTGGGCTTATGCCTGGCTGGTGCAGGGCTTTGAGTGCCGACGGTGCCGGGCTTTTGTTGTTGAGAGCCGGTGGGCTGCCAGTGGTACACTGGGCTGCCTGGCTGGTGCAGGGCTTTGAGTGCCGACGGAGTGCCGGGCTTTTGTTGTTGAGAGCCGGTGGTACACCGCTCTGCCAGTGGTACACTGGGCTTATGCCTGGCTGGTGCAGGGCTTTGAGTGCCGACGGGTGCCGGGCTTTTGTTGTTGAGAGCCGGTGGTACACCGCTCTGCCAGTGGTACACTGGGCTTATGCCTGGCTGGTGCAGGGCTTTGAGTGCCGACGAAGTGCCGGGCTTTTGTTGTTGAGAGCCGGTGGTACACCGCTCTGCCAGTGGTACACTGGGCTTATGCCTGGCTGGTGCAGGGCTTTGAGTGCCGACGGAGTGCCGGGCTTTTGTTGTTGAGAGCCGGTGGTACACCGCTCTGCCAGTGGTACACTGGGCTTATGCCTGGCTGGTGCAGGGCTTTGAGTGCCGACGGAGTGCCGGGCTTTTGTTGTTGAGAGCCGGTGGTACACCGCTCTGCCAGTGGTACACTGGGCTTATGCCTGGCTGGTGCAGGGCTTTGAGTGCCGACGAGTGCCGGGCTTTTGTTGTTGAGAGCCGGTGGTACACCGCTCTGGGTACACTGGGCTTATGCCTGGCTGGTGCAGGGCTTTGAGTGCCGACTGCCGGGCTTTTGTTGTTGAGAGCCGGTGGTACACCGCTCTGCCAGTGGTACACTGGGCTTATGCCTGGCTGGTGCAGGGCTTTGAGTGCCGACGGGTGCCGGGCTTTTGTTGTTGAGAGCCGGTGGTACACCGCTCTGCCAGTGGTACACTGGGCTTATGCCTGGCTGGTGCAGGGCTTTGAGTGAGAAGATAACTAAAATTGAATCTTGTTAGCATTGAATAAGGGATGAACACCCAAGCAAACACGGGGATGATGCTTACATGAAAAATGGATACATTACTGATAATACCGGCGGAGGTTATCCGCATTCCACGTCCTGGGAAGTGGCGTCCCATCAAGTCTTCAATTTTATAAGCTCCGTGGTGCAGCGTCTCGGTGATCCGGTAAGGTCCTTCCCAGTTAGGGGCTAGCTTGCCTCCTTCAGTTGGCTTTGAGACCTCGGCCCGTCGGAGGACTAGATCTCCTGGTAGGAACGTCCGGGGGCGCACACGCGCGTTGTAGTATTTCGCGGCCCGTTGCCGGTAGGTGCCATTCGAAGCCGCGCCCTGTCCCGCATTTCCTCCACCAGGTCGAGGTTGGCTCGCAGTTGGTCAGGGTTACCTTCTTCACTGTAAGCCTCCACCCGAGGGCTAGGTGCCCGATCTCCACAGGGATAACAGCTTCAGAGCCAAAAACTAGGCTGAATGGCGTTTCGCCAGTGGGGGCTCGAGGCGTCGTGTGATAGGCCCATAGCACGTTGGGGAGCTCCTCTACCCATCGTCCCTTGCACCGTCCAGCCGAGACTTCAGTCCTGGAGAATGATTCGGTTGGTCACTTCAGCTGCCCCGTTGGTTTGAGGATGCCCGACGGAAGTAAACCTCTGAAAAATACCCAGCTCGGAGCAGAACTCCCGAAAGGTGCATTGTCAAACTGACGGCCATTATCAGTGACTAGTGTGCGTGGCAGCCAAACCGACATATGATTGACTTCCAGAAGAAAGATCTCACTTTGCTCTCGGTAATCTTGGCCAAAGCCTCAGCTTCGACCCACTTGGTGAAGTGGTCCACCGCCACCAAGAGGAACTTTCGCTGCCCGGAAGCCGGGGGAAATGGACCCAAGATATCCATGCCCCACTGGGCAAAGGGCCAAGGCGCCACCAGGGGGTCAGGTTAGACGTCGGCTGTCGCTGGATATTGGCATGACGTTGGCAGCTATCACACTTCTTGACAAGCTCGGCCGCGTCCTCCTTCATCGTCAGCCAGAAGTACCCTTGGCGCAGGGCCTTGTAAGCTAGGGCTCTGCCCCCCAGATGACTCCCGCATATGCCTTCATGGATCTCCCTAAGGATATAATCCGATTCCGATGGCCCACACACCTAAGGACCGGATATGAGAAGGATCTCCGATAAAGCTTCCCGTCCATCATCAAGAATCTCGGGGCCCTTCGTTTGAGCAGCTTGGCCTCAGCGGGGTCCCCGGGAGAGTACCGTCAGTCAAGTACCGGATGTAGGCATCCATCCAGGAGGGCTCCTGCTCCACTGGCAACACTTCATCCGCGGCCTCAATGCTTGGGACTTGTAGATGCTCCACGTATGTCCTCCCAACGTCCCATCGACCGAAGTGGCCAAGCGGGACAGGGAGTCAGCCCTGGCATTCTCTGCCCTGGGGATATAGCTGACACGGAAGTAAGAAAAATGAGACGCCTGGACTGCACCTTGCTCAAGTAACGGGACATGGGGGTCCCTAGCCTCGTACTCCCAGTAACTTGTCCAGAAATGAGTTGAGAGTCCGTGAAGGCCCTCAAGCGCCCCGCGCCCAGCTCCTTGGCTAGTCTCATCCCGCCAGCAGGGCTTCGTACTCCGCCTGATTATTGGTCGCCGGGAACTGGAATCTGAGAGCGTACTCCACTACGTCTCCCTCCGGGCTTGCGAGAATGAGTCCGGCTCCGCTCCCTTGAGAGTTTGCCGCTCCATCCACATGCAGGATCCAATCCTCCACCTCCCCTGATGAGGGGGTCCCCAAACTCCTCCGGTTGCGCCTCCTCCATGTCCTTCTCGGTCCAGGAGCACTCGACTAGGAAATCCGCCAACACCTGGGACTTCATGGCTGACCTTGGCCGGATGGACAGGTCGAACTCGCTTAGCTTGATGGCCCATTTAGCCAGCCGGCCGGAGGTGTCGGGGCGAGACAGGATAGCTCGCAGGGGCTGGTCCGTAAGCACCACGATGGGATGGCTTGAAAGTAAGGCCGAAGGCGCTGAGTAGAGACCACCAGGCGAAGATAATCTTCTCAGTTTTTGAATACCTGGTCTCAGCGTCATGGAGTACCTTGCTGGTGTAATAGATGGCTTCTGGGCTCCGTCGGTATCCATGCGCACAAGTACGGAGCTGACAGCCTCCGGGGAAGCGGCCAGATATAGGAAGAGCTCCTCTCCATTTTCAGGCTTGGATAGCAGGAGGAGTGGAGAGAAACTGCTTCAATTCTTCAAAGGAGCCTGACACTCTTTCGTCCACTCGAAGCCGTTAATCTTGCGCAGCGCCTTGAAAAAGGGTAGGCACCTCTCCGCCGACCTTGACATGAAACGACTCAAGGCCGCCACCCTCCCCGTCAGGCGCTGCACCTCCTTCTTGCTGACCGGGGGCCGCATCTCCAGGATAGCTCTGATCTTGTCGGGGTTGGCTTCGATCCCGCGCTGGGTCACCATGAAACCCAGGAACTTGCCAGCCGCTACTCCAAAGGCGCATTTGTGGGGGTTGAGCTTCATCCGGTACCGCGCAGATTGTTGAAAGTCTCCTCGAGATCGGCACATGGTCTTCTGCGCTGGTGCTCTTGGTCAGCATGTCATCCACATATACCTCCATGTTGCGCCCCAGCTGATTCTCAAAAACCTTGTTCATTAATCTTTGATAAGTGGCCCCGGCGTTTTTCAGTCCGAAAGGCATCACCCTGTAACAGTAGATCCCCTTCTCCGTGACAAAGGAGGTTGCTTCTTCGTCTGCTGAGCTCATCTTGATTTGATTATACCCCGAGAACGCATCCATGAAACTGAGCGTCCCGTGCCCGGAGGTGGCGTCCACCAGCTGGTCGATTCGGGGGAGCGGAAGCTGTCCTTGGGGCACGCCTTATTGAGGTCGGTGAAGTCCACGCACATCCTCCAGCTTCCACTGGCCTTCCGAACCATCACGACATTCGCCAACCAGTCGGGGTAGCGCACCTCGCGGATGTGGCCAGCCGCCAACAGCTTCCGCACCTCCTCGTCAACAGCCTTCTGCCGGTCCGGGCAAAANGAATAGAAGAGCATTGTTTTCAGCACAAGTACTCCAGGCCCGCTTTACATAAATCATAAAAGTAGCAGAAATGAAGAAAATAGAGGAACTAATTTTGAAAAGATGAGATAAAATGTTCATAAAAACAGATCATTTCCTGGTACCTCTCAAAAATGGGTTTGTTAGAAGTGAGCAAAGCAGTTATTCCACCAGTGGCACCAAGAGCAAAGAAGAAAAACATGCCACCAAGGAGCTTTGGGTGCAGATCTTTGGCCTTGGCCTTCTCATCCTTCAACAATATAATTAGGTAGATGCAAAAAGCATGAGAAAATAATTTGAAGAAAGATAAACTTCAGAAGACAGTGGACTGAAATATGTAATTGAGCAATGTTGCTCATTTGAAAATAATCATTTTATGTTAGAGCTTGTATCTAGTCAGTTGTTTTTTTCATTATAAATCTGACATAATGAAGTCGTTCTGAGGATCAATGTATATACAGGTATATCTAGCCTGACAATGATAGACATGATTTTTTAGCAGACTTCAGTCATGAGATGTTTAAATGATTGTGTGATGCATGAACCACCATTCATAGTTTTAATTTATCAAGAAGACCACCTATAACCTATCCACAGTCATCCTGAGACATTCCCATTCATTTTATAATGCAAGATATCATATAACATGCAAACTTGGCCAGAAGTCATGTAACTCTGGTTGATATTGGAACACGAATGCAATGATGTGGGTGATTATCCATAAAAGCATTAAGTTCTTGCAAAAAATTATCTATAAAAGCTAAATTATTAATGCATTTTACCAAATAAAGACTTTGATTTTGACAGAATTTTTATCACCATGATGACTTAATTTGTAAACAAATAACTCACTGCATCCTTTGACAATCTTATTCGGAACCCCAGATATGTTCCATAGCCACCCATTGCAAAGAGTACAACAGCCTGGAAAATCAGAGTAAAACAAGTTATTTGGCAACATAGATCAATTAATATATACTGATAGTTAGGATTAGAAGCATTCCAGAAACCACTCCTTTCAAAGAGGTTCCTTCAAGTTAATATCCATGTTATTGATGCATTTCTACACATAAGTAGCAGAACTGATGGCTGCTTTGAGTATTTTGTTTTATATTTTGAAATCCTCAATTTTCTATGATCACTGAAAGTAACATAAATTAGTTTAACGATCACTGAAATCTTCAATTTGCTATGATCACTGAAAGTAACATAAATTAGTTTAATGGTAGGATATCCATGAAATTTATATTTATGAAAAAATTACTCAGTCAGTCCAAATAATCACAGGCAAAATGGAATTGCCAGAATGCTTCAACTGCACTTCAAAAGTTCGTAAATGTGGCATTTATTGATAGTTTACTGATTATGTCAGATAGTACTAATATTTGCTTTGAAATAGCTATTTTATTTCTTGTTACAAAATATGCAAAAACCAACTCTTCAGAAACTAATATTATTTGTTTAAACATATCATGGAACCACATGAGCTTAATGATCAAAAAGTATTCTTTTGTTGATTCCATTGCATTAAAGGCTTAAGGATAAACAGCACTTACAAAAACCAAAGTTAGCAACTTGTTTTCTATTTTTGGATATGGCGTTTAACATATCTTCAGCATATTAATTAACAATAGCTAATGCATGATACTAAATCATGAAAAAATTTTATAATAGCATATATGCATAATGAGACACATTAAGGACTACTAATACTAGTTTGTAGCCACCTTTACTAGCATTTCTGCCATTCAAAAGTGGCATCTTGATGGACCAAACTATCTTACCGTAGTTTATATAACTTGTTGAGAAATATGGTGCAATTGCCACCACTAAGATTAGGTGGATTGAAATGCCATCCAGCTGAGCTAAGGCAGGTTGGCCATTAGTCATAAAACAAGATATAATTCTTTGATACTCCTAGAAAAATATTCCAGCAATGATTCAGAAAAGAAAACAATTAGTTTGGTTTTAACAAAGTGTATAAGAAGATAGGAAATTTGTTCAGTTTGGAAAAAAACAATTTAAGATTATTGCTCTAAGTTCGTAAAAGAAAATATATGCTCACAAGACTCACCATATTCCCTGGATGACCCCAGTGCACAAGCCAATCAGGAAGATTCCATGTCTTTACAAGCTCAACAAAAGGCTCAAATATAGATCTCACAGTCCCAGCTGTTGATTACATGACATCATTTGTATCTGTTCAGAGTGGCAACTGGCAGAAAAGGCTAAACAGGAATGATATGTATTACAGTTGGAAAATGACATTGAAACACAACTAGAACTCTGAAAAAGGGGAAAGAAGAAAGTAATTTCTGTGTGTTTTATTCATCAATCTCTTTGGTATATACAAGCTACAAATCCTATGTTAGAAGGAAAACTAATTACATCAAATCTCTATAAATCAGAATCAAATATATTTACTTCCTATTATACAAATACAATCTACTTCCTATTCTAGAAATGCAATCTGTAATAATCCCTATGAATCAGAATCAAATATATTTGCTTTCTATTCTAAAAATATAATATGTAACACTCTCCCTCAAGCTGAGCATAAATGTTTATCATGCCCAGCTTGTTACAAAGATAATATGTAACACTCTCCATTTAGAGCCTTTATGAAGATATCTCCCAATTAATCTCCTATTTTCACATATACTGTAGAAATCAAACCTTGCTGATTTCTCATGAACAAAATAATAATCAATCTCAATATGCTTAGTTCGTTCATGAAAGACTGGATTAGATGCAATATGCAGTGCAGCTTGATTGTCACATCATAACTTAGCTGGTATTGAAATCTTGATGCCTGCTAAGTACATAAATACTAGCCATAAACGTATTAATTTATAAACAAATTATTGTTATTCTTTTAAGTTTGATACTGTTATGTAATATTTTCATGAAAAGACCCTGCCAACTCGAAGAGTTCAATTTTAGGAGTCCAACGTATAAAGGGCACTCAAATCGGACTTGAAACGAGCTCAAATTGGATTTTTCAAGATTTAACTCAGGAATTGTACAAAATTTAAAGCAGTAGCAGACCAGAGGAAATCGTGCGATATTTTTTAATGCTGCAATTTGAACTTTGAAAGGAACAAATCTGATCTATAGAGATAAGGCGAGCAGTTAATGTGGATCAGACACGGAGTTAATGCATCTTCATTGCTTATAAAAGAACACCATTGGAGCCACTCTAGCAATCATCAATGATCCTTTTACCCCTCCTCCATCTCTTTGTTCTGCCCCACTCTCATTTTTGTTTCCTCCACTTCGTAACCCAAATCTTTTCATTCATTCTCTATCCACCAGCCATCGACAGCCTTCACAATCAACCATCTTTCTATCTCGGGAAGCAGGAAGCAAAAAGCAGATAACCATCATCTCAGGAAGCATAAATGATAACTTAGGTTTTGGGACAATCCGTGATCGAAGGATACGGGTTGTACTCTAGAGGTAAAATCTCTTCAATGAAGATAAACTTAGATCAATCTATTCTTAAAAGGGATGGGCCATGATTTCGGGTATAGATCGTACTCTTATTAAAGATAGATAATATCCAGGTTCTCTTTACAAGAAGAGAATAATAAAAAATATAAGATTTCCTGAGATTTCTTTCCATTTAAATTAAATAATAATTAGCATTTTATGTTTCTAAAATTTATTACTTTTATCGTTAACAGATTGAATCGAAACAACTACTTAAGGTCTCTGTGGGTTCGACCCTTACTCCTGCTACTCTACATAGTAATAAAAATTAAGGTAATTAAATCGGTGCGCTGCGAGATGCATCAGATTTTTGCACCGTTGCCGGGGACCTAAGCAATTGTATTAAAAAAATATATATAATATAAGTTATATATATATTTGTTTTCTATGTTTTAATGCTTTTTAATTTTCTTAGTTGACTTAGGTATTTTTTTTAAATCCAAAATTTTTACACTGACATCATAAGTATTAGGAAATTAGAGACTTAATCACAAAAATTTAAAAATATATAATTAAATTTATTTTTAATTGTTTGCTAATTTCAAAGCTTGGACATATGTTTTGCTGCATATTATTTTCATAAAATACCTAAGGACACAAACAGTTAATCCAGATAAGGTGGGGAGTTAATCACCCTTCCTTAGCCCACAAACCATACCCTTCATTTTGCATTGACCCAAGCTTCTAAATTTAAAATTAATTAGACGTCAGCCCTAGGAATTTTGAGCTCAATAGGACAAAGAGGCCTAGAGTTGGACCGGGTTCGGATTGGTTGATTGATTCGGTGTCTAAGAAAAGTGGTTTAGGGACAAAAGCCCGAAGGAAGGTGGTTAGTTAATTAGTTCCGTTAGCTTACCTAGCCAATCTAATTGGTGTCTAAGACAAGCAACGGAAGGACCCCCACCAACCTTACACTTACTTGGCCGAGCCAAATAGTCAATCTTGGGCTTGGAGTGCTCAAAGGCAACTTTGGAACAGTTAGGAGCTGTCTAGATTTAGGTTAACCTAGGATAGAGAGTCTAATTTCTATTAACTCGATTGCAAAATAACAATTAAACACTAACTAAATTCTTCTTTTATTACTCTTTAGCTTTAGGACTCTCTTAGGGCACTTCTTTGTAGAACCCTTTCCATTTCTTTAATCAATTTAAAATCATAAAAAAAAGAGAGAAAGACCTGAATTGTTGTTTGCTATAGAGTACATCGATAGGGTGTTGCTTGGTTACCGATCATTACAATCCGATCTTGTACCCTTAGATCCTGAGATAGAAAGAACCTTTAGAACAAACAGACTTAGAATTATGGACTCTAATAATGAAAATGATCCACCATGCCAGTTAAAGGAGTATTTCACTCCTTCAAAGTATACCTACTCTTCCTGCATTCAAGTGCCTCCAGTGGAGGCCACTCAATATGAGATCAAGTCAATCGTGATTCAAATGTTACCTTCATTTTATGGACTTGCAAATGAGGACCCTTACAAACATTTAGATGAGTTTCTCGAGATTTGTTCGATCGTAAAAATTCAAAATTTTTCTGACGATGCTCTTAGACTTAAATTGTTCCCATTTTCTCTTAAGGACAAAGCCAAATATTGGTTAAATTCGTTAAATACTGTAACAATTTCAACTTGGGACCATCTTCAGAGAGAGTTCTCAAGAAATACTTTCCTATAGAAAAACTAATCAAATTAGAAAAGCCATAACAAGTTTTTTCCAGACAGATGGAGAGATGTTTCACGAAACATAGGAGAGATTAAAAGAATTGATTAGAAAATGTCCACATCATGCCATACCCAAATGGCAACTGATCTAGTGCTTTTATGATGGTTTGTCAGAAAAGCACTGGTAAATGGTTGATGCTTCATGTGGTAGGACATTTATGTTAAAGAATGAACATAAAGCTTGACAACTCTTTGAGACATTTTCATTACATCACATGTCAGCTGCTCGTATAGACCCTCCCGTATGACCTAAAAGAGGTGGAATATATGAAATAGGTCATTTATAGATATATACTAAGGTAGATGAATTATCCCAAAAACTTGATCGAATTCTACAAGTTGGAAACACCACTTCCTCATCTACTTAATTACATGAGGTTTATATAATCCGTTCAAGTTCGACCCATTCTATAGGTGAATATCCAGCCGCATACCAATTTTCTGAGCTTGTTCAGGAGCAAGCCCACCAAGTCCAAACCTAAATGGCTCCTAGACCAGGAAATGATCCATATTCGAATACTTACAATCCTGGTTGGCGAAATCACCCAAATTTTTCTTGGAAACCCCAACTGTCATCAATCCAACATCAATTAGGCCTAACCATCAGGAGACCCAAATCAAAAACTTGTCATATTCCCAATATCCAAGTGCTCCTCAACCTCCACTGAATAATCATGATCCTACTTTTGAAGAAATGGTGCTACAAGCACTGAAGGGGCTAGAAATGAATACTTAACTCCTTCACTCCCACACCCAGTCTATCACCAAGCTAGAAACCCAGATAGGTCGGCTAGCAATAGCTTTCAGTAGGAGGGAGGAGGGTAAACTACCCAGTTAACCCATTAGTAATCCAAGAGGAAATACATGGCTGAGAGCTCCACCAGTCCAGAAACTTCTCTGAACATGCCAAATCTGTCATAACCCTTAAAATGAAAAAAACTTAAATCAGCATGAAGTGACTCAACAAGAAGAGCAAGTCATGCTGACCAAGCCAAAAAGGAAAAATATTAAGAAAAAAAAAAGAATCAATTGATCCAGCACCCATACTTAAGGCTCCATTCCAAGTGTTTTAGAATCTCCTCTATCTCTTGACAAAAGAATATCAAGATGAATGAAATGTTAGAATTATACAAACAAGTTCAAATTAATTTACCCCTTCTTGATGCAATTAAACAAGTCCCTACTTATGCCAAATTTCTAAAAGATTTATGCACTCAAAAACTAAAATCTAAAGCACACATATCGAAGAAAGTCCACCTAACTGAGCAGACTAATTCAGTCTTTCAGCAAGTTACTCCACCCCAACTTAAGGATCCTAGAACCCCAATTATATCCTGTGTCATAAGAAACCTTACGATTAAGAAAGCATTGCTAGATTTAGGTGCAAGTGTTAACCTTCTTCGAGTTCAGTGTATGACTTATTTGGATTTGAAGAATTGAAACCAACGATAGTAATCCTACAATTAGTGACCGATCAATTAAGGTACCTCGTAGAATACTGAAGGATGTGCTGGTTAAAGTGGATGAATTTTATTTTTCAGTAGACTTTCTAGTTTTAGATATGGAATCTAGTCGCAACCCCAGTCAAATACCAATCATTCTAGGTAACCCTTTCTAGCAACTAGTAATGCTTGTATAAACTGTAGAACTGGGGTCATGGATGTATCTTTTGGAAATAAGAAGCTGAGGTTGAATATTTTTAATGCATCTTAAGGACCACCTCTGTATGACCATAATGAGATCAATATGCTAAAGAAAGTTATAAAAGATAAGAATCTTGCTTTATTCGACTCAGATCCTTTACAGGCATGTCTGACACATTTCAGAGTAGATGATTTTGATATTGATGGATATATTAAAGAAATAAATGCAATTTTAAAGTCATCCAATTTTAGCACCATTCCCTTATGGACTGTAAAATATGACCAATTACCTACACACTCTAGTACACTAATGGTGTCCTTCCTAGAAGCACCACCTTTCTTAGAGTTAAAGCCTCTCCCTGCTACGTCAAAATATTTATTTCTTAGACCCAATGATACCCTTCCAGTAATCATTGCATCTATTTAACTATCGATCAAGAAGACCAGCTTTTAGGAGTGCTCAAAGAATATAAAGAAGCAATTGGATGGTCAATTGCCAATCTGAAAGGAATTGACCCTCCATCTGCATGCATCATATTCATTGCGAGAAAAATGCCAAACTGTATAGAGACATGCAGAGACTTAATCCTAATATGAGGAAGGTTGTGAAGAAAAAGATAGTAAAATGGTTAGACGTAGGGATTATCTACCCAATTTTCGATAGCAACTGGGTTAGTCCCACCCAAGTTGTACCTAAAAAATCAGGAATTACTATGGTGAAGAATGAAAAGGGAGAATTGCTTCCAACTCGTACCACAACTGATTGGCGAGTTTGCATAGACTATAGGAAACTAAATAATGTTACTAGAAAGGATCATTTCCCGCTGCCTTTTATTGATCAAATCCTAGAACGATTAGTTGGTCAACAATTCTTTTGTTTTCTGGATGGTTATTCAGGATATAATCAAATACCAGTATTTCCTAACGATCAAGAGAAAACCATCTTCACTTGTCCCTATGAAATGTTTGCTTTCAGATGCATGCCATTTGGACTTTGTAATGCACTGCTATATTTCAGCGATGCATATTGGCAATTTTCTTAGACATGGTAGATAAATTTTTAGAGGTATTCATGGATGACTTTTCAGTATTTGGGACCATTTTTAAGGATTGCTTAATAACTTAGCTCAATATTGAAACGATGTAAACAAACAAATTTGGTGTTAAGTTGGAAAAAGAGCCATTTCATGGTCCGAGAGGGAATTATTTTAGGCCACATTGTTTCTAAGAAGGGGATTGACGTAGATAAGGCCAAAGTGGAAGTCATCTCAAAACTCCGCCTCCAACTTCAGTCAAACAAATACGATCCTTTCTCGGTCATGCTGGATTTTATAGGAGATTCATCAAAGACTTCAGCAAATTTTTAGACCCTCGTGCAAATTGCTCGCCAAGGAAAACCCTTTTATTTTTTATGATAATTATTTAAATCCTTCCATACTCTTCGTGCAGCTTTGACAACAGCACCAATTATCAAGCCCCCTAATTGGTCCTGTCCCTTTGAGATTATGTGTGATGCATCAGATTTGCAAATAGTGCAGTGTTAGGACAAAGAATCAATAAGAAACCACATGTGATTTATTATACTAGCAAAGCCCTTTCAGATGCTCAACTGAACTATACCACTACTAAAAAGGAGTTATTAGCTATTGTGTTCGTCCTAGAAAAATTTTGATCATATCTTTTAGAGTCTAAAGTTCGGTCTACTCTAATCACATGGCTCTTAAACACCTCTTATCAAAGAAAGATACTAAACCATGATTGATCAGATAGATTTTGCTTCTACAAAATTTAACTTAGAGATTCATGATAAGAAAGGTTCCGAAAATGTGGTAGCTGACCATCTTTAGAATTTTAGTTGAACACATATCAAACACAGATGATATCAGGAAGAAATTTTTTGATGAACAACTTTTTTCAATTTCTTCTGGTCTTACCTGGTTTGCCCATATTGTCAATTACTTAATAATAGGACAAATTCCTTCCCACTAGTCTAAACAAAAGAAGGATAGATTTTTTTCAAAGTATTATTTTTGAGAAGAACCTGAATTGTTTAAGCATTGTCCTGACCAGGTAATTAGACGTTGTATCCCTGAGTGTGAGTTCAAAAGTATACTTACTTTTTTCCATACCCTTGCTTGTGGAGGACACTTTAGTGGAAAGAAAACTGCAACAAAAGTGTTGCAGAGTGGGTTTTATTGGCCAACACTTTTCAAGATGCATATGAGTTTGGTCGAAACTGTTTGCGGTGCCAGCAAACTGAAAATATTTTCAAGGATATGATGCCATTGACCCCCATATTAGTAGTTAAAATCTTTGATGTTTGATGGATCAATTTCATAGGACCTTTTCCTAATTCATTTGGATACGAATACATATTGGTTGCAGTAGATTGTGTCAAAATGGGTTAAGGCCATAGCAACCCGAACTAATGATCATAAGGTTGTAATCAAATTCATTCAATATAACATCTTTAGTCAATTTGGGTGCTCAAAAGCTATCATTAGTAATGAAGGTACACACTTTACCAATAGGCACTTTGGAAACTTAATAAAGAAATATGGGATAACCCATAAAGTGCTACACCATATCATCCCCAGACTAGTGGCCAAGTAGAGATCTCTAACAGAAAGATCAAATAGATTTTAGAGAAGTCGATAAGGCCCGATAGAAAAGATGGTCAACACGTTTAGATGATGCATTATGGGCTTATCGTACTGTATTTAAAACTCCCATAAGAATATCTCCTTACCAACTCGTATTCAAAAAGCTTGTCATTTATCAGTAGAATTAGAACATCGCGCATTTTGGGCTATTAGACAGTTTAACTTTGATCTGAAAAATGCATGATCCATAGGAGACTCTAGTTGAATGAGTTAGAAGAGCTACACAATGAAGCGTACGAAAATGCTAAAATTTATAAGGCTCGAACTAAAGCATACCATGATAAATATTTCGAGAAAAACCTTCGAACCTAATCAGAAATTTGACTTTTAACTCAAGACTAAGACTTTTCCCTGAAAAACTTCGCTACCGCTGGGACGGATCTTTATTGTAACCCAGGTATTTTTCTATGGGGCGAGAAAACTTAAAAATCTTAAGCAAGGGAATATTTTTAAGATGAATGGTCAACGATTGAAGCCTTATATGGATGGAATTAATGATGAGAAGTTAGTTGAATCTATTGACCTTTTGGATCCAGCATCACCATGATTCTAAGCACAGTATAGCTAAAGACTTTAAACTTAGCGCTCTTGAGAGGCAACCCAGTTTATGCATTTATTCTTAGTTTTTTAGAAAATCCAAGGACAATAAAGTTTGGGGGGAGCATCGCCTGATGGAGTCATGCAAAGCACACAAAGGACATCGCACCCAGAAATAACGAATACATTAAACTCTGGTGGTATCCTTCCTTGCAATTTTTTTAGAATAATAAAAAACTAAGTTTGGCAAGGAGAAGAATAATTTAATTAATTTAAGTCCTCAAGTATGACTAAAATTAATTATTGTGATGTACCAAATTTTTTCTTGATTTAAAGTTAATTGAGCATTCTAATTGATGAATGATTAACGGCTTAGATAATTTTAGAGATACTGAGGGACAAATTATTAAGAAAACCCAGTAAAAGATAAGGTGTAGGACAAACAAAATTTAGAGTAATTTCAGACCCTTATGACCATTGATCTTGATAAGAAATCTACCTGATGAGAGTATAGGTGAAAATGTTAAAGAATGTATCAAATTATTCTTAAAGTTTAAAATTAATAAAGTAGGTTCTTAGCATCCCTCACTGAATAACCGGGCCCTATCATTTAAGCAAGTGATATTGTTCGTGTAAAAAGGTGAGAATGTGAAGAAACCCAAATAGAGTCAGTCTTAACCTGAACCCTTTTTAACTCGAGTCAGTAAGCCCGAGAGGTATTTTACACCTAATGCCTCAAAGCCAACTGGCTTGGGAGTCATTGGCCTAAAGCTCATTACAAGGGTCAACTAGAAAGCAAGGGTTAGGACATTGCACTGACTTAAAAAAAAAAGAAAAAAAGAAAAGAAAAAGGAGGACTAAATTGAAGAAGACACTCTATCCAACCCAAATTAAGTTAGAGGACTTAAAGAGTGAGGTGGAAAGTTGTGAAGGAAGAACTTTATAAATTTCTATGGAGTTCACTCCATTAATAAATGGGTGAACTTGATAATCTTATAAAATACCTCTTTTATGGTCTAGCCGGGTATCTACTGATATTATAATAGTAAGATAACTATCACTTCTTGGACAGATTTGGTACATATTGCTAAATTTCTAGTTTATTCGAGGACGAGTAAGATATAATTTGGAAAAGTGATAAATACATAAATATTAGCCATAAACGTATTAATTTATAGATCAAATTATTGTTATTATTTTAAATTTAACACTGTTATGTAATATTTTCAGGAAAAAACCCTGCCAACTCGAAGAGCTCGATTTTAGGAGTCCAACGGTATAAACGGCACTCAAATCGGACTTAAAACGAGCTCAAAATAGATTTTTCAAGATTTAACCAGGAATTACACGAAATTTAAAGCAGTGATGGATCAGAAGAAATCGTGCGATATTTTTTAATGCTGTGATTTGAACTTTGAAAGGAACAAACTTGATCTGCAAAGATAAGGCAAGCAGTTAACATAGATCACACACGGAGTCAACGCGTCTTTATTGCTTATAAAAGAATACCATCGAAGCCACTCTAGCAATCAACGAATGATCCTTTTATCCCTCCTCCATCTCTTTGTTCCTGCCCACTCTCATTTCTATTTCTTCCACTCTGTAACCCAAATCTTTCCATTCGTTCTCCATCCACCAGCCATCCACAGCCTCCATAATCAACCATCTTTCTATCTCGGAAAGCAAGAAGTGGAAAGCATATGACCATCATCTCAGGAAGCAAAATGATGCTTAGGTTCTGGGATAACCCATGGATACGGGTTGTACTTTAGAGGTAAAATCTCTTCAATGAAGATAAACTTAGATCTATCTATTCTTAAAAGGAATGGGCCATGATCTTCAGGTATGGACTGTACTCTTATTAAAGATAGATAATATCCAGGTTCTCTTCACCAAAAGAGAATAATAAGAAACATATAAGATTTCCTAAGATTTCTTTCCATTTAAATTAATTAATAATTAGCATTTCATTTTCCTAAGATTCATTACTTTTATCGTTAACAGATTGAATTGAAACAACTACTTAAGGTGGTTCGACCTTTACTCCTGCTACTCTACGTAGCAATAGGAATTAAGGTAATTAAATCAGTACGCTGCAATACGCATCAAGTTTCACTTCAGTGAGGAGCTGATATATCCACATTATTTCACATACAGACTTAGCCATAGCCTTATATTCTGATTCTGCACTTGAACGTAAAACCATATTCTGCTTCTTGCTTTTCCATGAAACCAAATTTTCTCCAACAAATACACAATAGCCTGAAGTAGGTCTTCGATCTTCTTTGGATCCTGCCCAGTCAGCATCTGAAAAACATTCAATCCTATTATGACCATGATTGTCATACAGGATTCTCTCCCAGGAGCTCCTTTTAAGTAGCATAAAACTTGTTCTATAGCTCTCCAATGATCGACAGTTGGAGAAGACATATATTGACTTACCATGCTAACTGAATAGGAATATCTGAACGAGTCACAATAAGATAGTTCAACTTCCCAGCCAATCTTCTGTATCTCTCAAGATCTTCAAACAACTCACCATCTTTTGTAAGCTGCAAATAGGAACCATTGGAGTGCTGCATGGTTTAGTCCCCAATTTTTCTGTTTTAGACCATAAGTCAAGCACATACTTCCTTTGAGATAAGAAGATTCCTTCCTTACTTCTTGTCACCTCAACACCCAAGAAATACTTTATTATTCCTAAATCCTTTGTATGAAACTGACTATAAGACAATATTTGAAAGATGAAATACCACCAGTATCACTCCCAGTAATAACAATGTCATCGATATAGACAACTAATAGGATGATACCAGCTGCAGACTGCATGTAGAAAACAGAATGATCAAACTTGCTCTTTTCATACCAAACTTTTCAATAGCCTAATTAAACCTTCCAAACCAGGCCCGGGACTTTGTTTTAAGCCATACAAAGATTTGCGAAGATGACATACTTTTCCATACTCCCCTTGAGCAACAAAACCAAGTGGTTGCTTCTTATAAACTTTCTCCTGAAGATCACCATGAAGGAATGCATTCTTAATGTCTAACTGATGTAGAGGCCAATTATATATGACTGCCATAGAAATAAATAATCGAACAGAAGTAAGTTTAGCAACAGGAGAAAAGGTGTCAGAAAAATCAACTCCATACGTTTAAGCATATCCCTAGCAACCAATCGAGCTTTTAATTTAGCAACAGTCCCATCAGGATTATCTTTAACTATAAACACTCATTTATATCCAATAGCCTTTTTATGTGCAGGTAACTGTACTAGGTCCAAGTACCATTGTCATCTAAAGCATTCATCTCCTCAATCATAGCATTACGCCATCCAGGATGAGATAGAGCATGAACAGTCTTAGGAAAGTGACATAATCAATAGATGCAATAAAAGAACAAGAGGATGGTGACAAATGGTTATATGATACAAAAGAAGATACTGGATAAGTACATTAACGTTTATCTTTGCAAAGGGCAATAGGAAGATCATCACTAAAACTGGGAAGTCGAACCGATGAAGGAACTGGCGCAGGATATGGAGCAGGAGGCGTAGAATAGAAACCGAATCAGGAATAGGAGGTTTAGAGGAAACAAGACCAGAACTAGTAATGTAATAGTATAGATTAGTAAATCATCTTCCTCCCCTGACTGATAGGACCTAAAGATTCAAGAAAGGTAACATCAGCTGACACAAAGTACCTGTTAAGACTAGGACAATAACATCTATATCCTTTTTGCACACGAGAATATCCAAGAAAGATACACTTTAGAGATTTAGGATCAAGTTTCATAACCTGAGGTCGAACATCCCGAACAAAACAAGTACAACCGAATATCCTAGGTTCAATAGGAAATAATGACTTATAGGAAAAAAGATATGAAAAGGAGTCTCACCAGAAAGAACAGAGGAAAGCATACGATTAATTAGAAAACAGGCTGTAAAAACCGCACCAATCCAAAATTGTTTAGGGACTTACATTTGAAATAACAAAGCTCTAGCAATTTCAAGATGTCTATTTTTTCGTTAAGCAACACCATTCTGAGATGGTGTATCTACACAAAAGTTTGATGAACAATGCCATGTTGAACTATATAATTTTAAAAGTATTTTGATAAATATTTCTTAGCATTATCACTTCTCAAAATTTGTAGTAGCACATTAAATTGAGTTTTGATTTCAGCACAAAAAGTAGTAAAATGATAAAACAATTCTGAATGGTTTTTCATTAAAAATAACCATGTCATCCGAGAATAATCATCAATAAAGGTATCAAAATATTTAAACCCAGTTTTAGACTCAACAGGACAAGGACCCCAAACATCAGAGTGAACTAACTCAAAAGGAGCACTAGCTCTTTTATTGACTCTGAGACTAGAACTCAAACGATGATGTTTGGCAAATTGACAAGACTTAATTTAATGAAGATAAGCGAGAAAACTGAGGATAAAGTTTCTTTAACATAGGCAATAAAGGATGACCCAATCGACAATATGCTTTAAAAGGGGTTACAACTCCAGAACAAGCAACAGACTTTGGTATTTATATATCAAGAATGTAGAGGCTTTCAGACTCATGTCCTTTACCAATAATCCTTTTCGTTATAAGATCTTAAAATAGACAAAAATCATGATAGAATGTGATACAACAATTAAGAGAACGAGTAAGTTTACTGATGGAGACTAAATTAAAAGACAAGTTAGGTAAACTTAAAACAATTTCAAAGGAACTGAGGGTGTTGGAATAATTATGCGGACCCTAAAATACAAGATGTAGACCCATCTGCTAAAGTAACTATAGAATTAGAAGCATGTGACTTAAAAAAAGAAAATAAACTAGAATTACCTATCATGTGATCTGTGGCACCAGAATCAATGATCCATTTAGAAGATGAAGAAACAAGACGTGTTCATTTTACCTGAATCAACGATGGCAGTAATAGGAGTAGATGAAAACTTTAGAGATTCCTAATACTGTGAGAACTTAGCATACTCATCTGCATATATTAAAATGGACTTAGAAGCATCATTAGCAGAGGCAACATGGACTGACTGGTTCGATTGATTCTTGCATTGCAACTTTCTACAATCTTTCTTCACATGTCCTGGCCTATGACAATAGTAACATACAACACCTCCCAAATCCTGTCCTCGAGTACCAAGATTTCGATTATAACTACTTGAGTCTCCCCTCTATTGCCATGTCTATATGGTTGTCTCCCAGATTCAGAAGTACGGCTGACAAGAGCACTATTAGGCTGAGCAGGAACTAAATTTTTTGTGTGGAGTACCCTACTAAAAGCTTCTTCCAAAGAGGATATCTCAGGGCTACAAAGAATTTGAGATTTAGCAGCCTTAAACTGAGAAGGAAGATCAGCCAAGAAGCTCATAACCACCATCTTTTCTCTCTAATCTTGCTAAACTTTCACATCAGTACTAAATAAAAGTAGCATATTAAGTTCCTCATGAGTCTTCTTAAAATCCATAAAGTAGTCAGTAAGGGATCTATCATCTTTTTCTGCACGATAAAAGGCTTGGCAAACCTCATAAGTGCATTTGATATTTTCCTTATCAGAGAACACAAACTCCAAATAATTCATCAATTCTTTCACAAATTCACAATGATTTATCAAACCAACAACTTCACCATTAATAGAATTACGTATTTACAAAAATAAACGGGCATCCTTTTTAGCCATGAAGTTTTCAAGTCAACGCTAGGAGGATCATCAGTTAAATGATTATCCATAGCAATACTCTACAAATAAAGTCTAACAGTTTTACTCCAATCTAAATAATTATATCTATTAAGTTTGTGTTCTATGATTTTTGATATCACAGGAACCACATCAGACATAATAACAGACTTCTTTTCCTCCATATTATCAAATATTAGCTAAGTAACAGAGCCAAAACCACAACAAAGTTAAAAATACCTAAAGAATCTGAACCTGTCCAAAATATATCCCACACTGAATAGATGCTGACCTAAATAGGTAGTAAACTTGTTGTGAATGTTAAGACGAGCAAACGAACGAAAAAGGACCAGATTTTGACAACGAAACTCCGAACGAAGGTTGATCGACGAGTGGCGCTTCTCCGGGTGTAGACGGTGAGAAAAAAAATTGCCAAAAATAGAAACTCAAAAAAGCCTAAAACCTTATTGTTTATATATTTTAGAGTTATAAGCCCGAAAGCTTTGATACCATGAAACACAACTAAAACTCTAAAAAAGAGGAAGAAGAAAGTAATTTCTGTGTATTTTTATTCATCAATCTCTTGGGTATATATACAAGCTACAAATCCTATGTGAGAAAGGAAAACTAATTACATCAAATCTCTATAAATCAGAATCAAATATATTACTTCCTATTATACAAATGCAATCTACTTCCTATTCTAGAAATGTAATATGTAATAATCCAATCAAATATATTTACTTCCTATTCTAAAAATATAATCGGTAACAAACATCAGTTTATCATAAGTTGATCATACCTACTATAAAAGTAAAATGATGCCTGCCATAAAATGTGCTTATGTGTCAATCACATAATAACATGTGAAAGCCAAAATCCTTATTTTTAGGTCTTAAAAGTACATAGCCTCAAGCATCACACAAGTTGTCAAAGAATTGATTTTATCCAAGAATAACTTGCCAGACGGAGGAGAAGTCCGGACAGACACGACTACATGGCATGCATCCCATCACAACATGATGCCATATAGAATTTCTCTACAAGCTATTTATTTATTAAAAAAAATCTTGCCATATAAGATATTGGAATTCAAGAAACAAAATATATCAGATGTTACGAGAGGTACTTGGGATGGCCGACTCCAATTGCGCAAGGTGTAATAAGAATCAAGAGCTAACCCACCATTATTTTGCTATTGTTGTTGTCTTTTGTGCTGTTGTTTCTCTACAAATTAGTGAAATAAACTTCTTCTTGCTCTTTTTTTTTTTACTCTTTTTGAAAGCAACAATTCTTGGCGACCGAAAGCTCTAAAATTTTAAAATAATTTTATAAAGATTATGGGCATAAAACTGTCTCTTTTATTTTTCTTCTGGGATTTCTGAAAACGAAAACAGAAACTATGAAAAGTATCAAATATCCCTAAGTTCTTAGGTGCAGGTCAACAAGTCCAAATGAACCCACGGTTCTCGAAAATAGATACGTTTTTCTATCTGAAAACGAGTACAAAATTGCTGAATCGTTAGATCTTGCATCCGAGCTTTCAAATTAAATATCAAATTAAATATCAAATTACCCACACTAGTGTCATCGATTAACCTCTACTCTACTCACCTCCGGGGAGCAAGGCAGCTAGCAGCAGAGGATAAGGCGCCACGGAGTTAAGGATCGTCTCCCTCCGCTCCTCCTCCACTTCCACCACTCTTAAATCCCTACCCTTCTCCTCCTCAGTACCAGAGGAGGCAGCAACAATTAGAGGAAGAGAGTCTCTACTTCTTCTGGCCAACGAGGGATTTGCGATGAGCGTTCTTGAGAAAAGAGGAGTTGGTCTTTGGAATTTGGTGGGGAGCGGGCGGAGAGTGGAATTGGCTGTCAGCATTGCCATGGTCTCTTGCGCTTGGAAGCGTGGAGAGGTATGGAAAAAAGAACGGAGGCACGAGGAAGAGGGAGGCAATTTGGAGGCCGTGGAAGAAGGGAAGCCACGCGACTGCAGACCGATGGCATGACGAGAGGGTGGAGGTCATGTGCGTCTCGGCCGGTTTCCACGCTTCCCACCGGATCACGAGGAAAGTTCGAATGGGGGCGTGCATCGGATCCACGTTGCCATTTGGGCGTGCATCCGGCCTCTCTAGCTTTTGCCTTCCATGGATCCGAAAACTTTTGAAGCTACGGCTAACTAATTGTTAACGAAAGATAGGCTTGGCTACATATTAAAAAAAAAAAAAAAAAAGTTAGGGCTTCCCAATGGTTAATGAAAGGAATGTAATCATCTTTTTTTACTCTTAAATTTATATGAATTCTAAAGCCTTTCTATTTTTTCATTTTTTATCATTTGATTCATAAATCATGTACATTTAAAAATAAAAAAGATAATCAGATCTACATTAGGTTTGGCAACATTCGAATCTAGCCAAATATAGTATCCGGTTATTTTCTTACTTTTGAATCCATATGGATTTCAAAACTACCTTATTTTTTATTTTTTTCATCTTTAGAATTTATGAACAGATTGAATTTAAGAATAAAAAAGATGATCAAATTTAAATTTTGCTATATTTAAATATAGCTAAATTTATCTCTTGTTAGTGGTATAGTTTAGATACTTTAGTTCACATGCTAAGTTAATTGGTATAAATGATTGGTCTTTGTCCAAAATTTAGATTTCTATATTGAATTAGATTCTAATTTCTATATAAAATCTCTTCCAATTGAACTCAAATTTTTTATTTGCTCTTATGTAAGTAGTATTGTTGCTGCTGAAATCCGTCCTCCGACTCAGGTGCGGTCGTTCTCCAAGAAGAGGGGGGCGGACCTGCAAAAGAAGTCCACACGCGGAGGAATGCTGGGGGTGGTCCTCCGCGGAAGACCCTCCGATGCTCAAGTCAGTGGAGAAGAAATCAGCGATCAACCAGACAGTGGAGAGGTGGATCTCTCCGGAAGACCTCTCCGGGGGCGGCCAATCGGAGGCTCCAGAGGGTAGGAGCGCCGACGAGCTTCCGGCGAGAGCAGGAGAGCAAGAGTGGGGGTGTAAGCATGCAAGTGTGCGTACAGAGTTGCGTACCTGAGGGAATCTACGATTGTGATATTTATAGACTGTCACCTGGGTCGTGAACGCCTTCTGGAAGGTCCGAAGGTTGTTATGATACGGAGACGGACAGAATCAGGCCGTTGTGGGGCCGTTAGAGTCCGTGCCCTATTTGTTCAGAGATCGACGGCTGGGAGAGCTCCTTGGTGTCTCGAGATCGGGTTGAGTAGGCCTGGGGCGGTTACGATAGGCTTTAGGCCACGTCCCGATATGATTCCTCGTCTAGGATGCCGTTCTGGTAGGCTCGAGCTCTCCCGCGTCAGGTTCCACGGAGGTAGATAATAGGTTGTGGATCGCTCGAAGAGGCCGAGCTAAGGAAGCCCGGAAGAGCCGAGCTACGGGAGCCCGGAGGGGGCCGAGCTACGGAAGCCCGGAGGGGCCGAGCTACGGAAGCCCGGAGGGGGCCGAGCTACGAAAGCCCGGAGGGGCCGAGCTACGGAAGCCCGGAAGGGCCGAGCTACGGAAGCCCGGAAGGGGCCGAGCTACGGAAGCCCGGAGGGGCCGAGCTACGGAAGCCCGGAGGGGGTCGAGCTACGGGAGCCCGGAGGGGCCGAGCTACGGGAGCCCGGAAGGGGCCGAGCTACGGGAGCCCGGAGGGGCCGAGCTACGAAAGCCCGGAGGGGACAAAGGGAGGAGGTTAGCCTTAGCCGCCTTGCACGGATATTAATGCAATGATGATTTTACCCCCCAACACATGCCCTCCAATCCCTAGTTCGAAGCGTAGGTTCGGGCGTAGGGAGTACGAGTTCGAATGGCGCGTCTTGGATGGGACGTCTTGGTTTAACTGGCTTGCGCAATGATGCCCTAATTAATGCGACAAGGCCATCTTGCCTTCGGGGCTAAGGCTCCCTCGCGAGCGACGGCTGGGATTGCGCCACGCCCTGAATCCCGATCGATCGGGCGTTTGTCGAGGCGACTTGGGACGCCTGGGATGGGATGCCCCACCTTTTTAGGGAGGCTTCCTTGGTGGAGAAGCGAAGTGACGGCCGCATTGTCGCTATATATATGTGTGCGCGTGCGCTCGGCGTCTTCTCGTTTTGCTTTCAAAAGGGTTCTGGTCTTTCATCTTCTTCGACGCTTATTATTTTCGTTTGGTACCTCTTCCAATGGCGATGAGCCCCGACGATGTGGCCTCCGAGATCGTTGCCGAGGACTTGGAGAGGATTCATCAGCGGTATGGCTTACCCTTGGACATCGTCTTACGGGCGCCGGAACCCGAAGATAGGGTTACCCAAGATTTAGAGTCCGGGGTCTTTATCTACGAAGATAGTTTGAAGGCGGGTCTTCGTTTTCCTCTCCACCCCCTAGTGAAGGAGATCATGACCCACTACAACATCAGCCCGTCAATGGTGGCTCCGAACAGTTGGCGGAATATCATCGGGTTCATCTCGATGTGCCACCAGATTCGGATCGTTGCCACCCTTCCCCTTTTTCGCACCTGCTACCACCTGATTTCCGGAAGGAAATCAGAGTGGCCCTACATCGGGCCCCGGAGATCCTTCAACGTAATCGCGGATAAGCCCTCTTCCACCAAGGGGTGGAAGAGTCGGTTTGTCATCGCGGAGGGGAACGTCGGCTCCGACTTCCCTCGGAGATGGGGGGATGTTGTAAGGGACGCGGAGATGCATCCAGCCTTGTTGGCGCAGGAAGAGGAGGACTTGGACGTCCTCCGCAACAGGCAGGTGTTTTCGGCTAATGACCTGCTATCGGAGGGGGCCCTCTTCGCAGCCGGGCTCAGCCCCCTGGACCCGCAAGGTGAGTCTCTCTCGTGCAGTTCATTTTTCTCGATTAATGTGCTTGGACCTGAGCACGTATGCTTTGATGTGGCAGCCGCAAGGTCGGCATTGTCGAGCCTCTCCAAGAGGAAGAGAGGAAAACGCCCGGGGGAAGGGAGCGGCGTGGATAGTGGCCGGCCCAAAAAAAGGGCTCATACATCTACCAGAAGCCCGTCGGATTCCGGAGCAGTCGCAGCAGGGGCGCCGGGGGCGAGAGAGGATCCGGGGAGGGTGGTTTTGGCGCCCGACCCTCTTGTGCTGGAGATTTCAGACAGCTCGGATGAAGCTCCGTTGGCTCGCCAGACAGCGTTCCCCCTGAAAGAGGAAGCGGCGGTGGAAGCGGCCATCCTCGAGGGGGCCATTGTCCCCGCGGGATCGCTACCACCCCCAGCGGGAGAGGAGACGGCCGTAGTTGAGGGAGCTCAGGGGGAGCCCCTGCTTGGTTTATCTGCCGGGGAGTCTGGTAGCAGTGAGGTCGGGCCGCCCTCGATGGGTCGAGAGGCGGGTCGGGCCGAGGCTTCAGGGGAGCCTGTGGAGGAGATGCACGTGACGATAACCGGGAAGGATGCGTCGGAGGAGGGAGCGCGGCCAGGTGAGAATCCCGCAATCGGGGCCCCCTCGAAGAAGATTTTGGGAAAGCTGGCACTTGGGCTGGCTGAAATATCTGAAGGAACCCAAGCCAGGGCCTTGATAGAGGAGGCCAGGATGTTGAAGGCCTCTCAGGCGGGGTCGCCCAGGCCGGTCCTTCAGGCGGGGTTGGCTCATTCGGCAGCTCAGACGCTAGTGTTGAGGAGGCGTTCTCTGCCATGATAAGGTCGGCCCTGTATCCGGGTGCGGATCCTTCGGCGGACAAGTTTGCCGACCTGGGGTTGGTCGATGCTGCGTTCGGGCAGCAAGGCATGGCAGAGGGCATTCATCTTCTTCTCAATATTGACAACGTGACCTTGATGAGGATGACCCGGGCCTACGCATCGCGGGTAAGTTGTCAATCCTGAGTAGCGGGTTTACTCTGGTTGACTTGACCTTCATGTATCTACTTTTTGTGTCGTAGAGTGTTTTACTTTCTAGGGCGATATGTTGGCGCCTAAGTTTGGCAACAGGGGCCAGTGTCCAGGCCAGGAGGGATAATGCTGAGCTCCAGTCGCGGCTGAAGGTGTCTGAGAAGTTTGAGGAGCTCATGGACATGATGGATGGGAACTTGAAGGGGGCAAGGGCGGCACACCAGGTCACTCTGGCCGAGGTGTCCAAGCAGAAGCGCAGAGTGGAGGAGTTGCAGGAACTCCTGGCGAAGAACGATAACGCGTGCTTGGAGTTGGCCATAATTGAGTCAAAACACTCCGCGGAGGTGGCGGCGATGCGGCAGGAACATGGCGAAAGTATGAGTCGGCTGGGAAGAGAGGCCGACGATGAAAGAAGGCGTTTGGCGAGGATGCTCGGCGAAGTGGAGGAGAAATTGAAACGACGTGATGGCGAAATCGCCCATTTGAAGGAGGGTGCTAGGTGGGATCAGGGGACGATAGCTCGGGTGAGCGCCGAGTTATCCCAAGCCCGGAGGGATATTGAAGCCAGACAGTTGAAGATCAGCACTCTGCAGGAGAGGGTTGAGCTGATAGGGGCTGACAGGACGAGAGCCAGGAGCGAGGCAGAAGAGATGGCCAAAAGGTTGGCCAAGCGAGAGGAGGAGGTACGTTCTTATTTTACCCTCTTTGTTTTTCCTGCTGGGTTCTCACAATGCTGATTTGATTTTGGATTTTTCAGATGGCGAAGATGGAGTCGGAGGTTTGGGCTCTTCAAGGTGAGCTCGTATCTACTCGCAATAGGAGCTCGGAGCTCGAGACGCAGGCTAGCGAGCTCAAGGAGCAAACGTCATCCTGAAGGCCCAGGTGATTGAGGCTGAGAAACAGACGGCGGAGGCCAAGACGCAGCATGCCATACTCAGGGGGAGGCAAGACGCTATCAGTGTCGACGCCTTCGTCAGGGGAAGGAGGAGTGCAAACAGCAGATTCTCGACGAGCACCCGGAATGGGACCTTTCCTTCCTGAGTGCTGAAGATTTCGAAGACGGCGAGTCCGAAGAAGAAGATGAAGACGAATAAGTTGATGTTTCTGATGCCGAACCTGGCGCCGCCCCCGGTCCCAGCAAAGATGCAGCTTCCGAGGGGCAGTCGCAAGCCGCCATCGAGGGGGCAAAAGTATTGGAGAAGGGCGAGTCTAGTCACACTTTCATAGATGTAACTGAGGGCCCCCCTAAAGCTGATGCAGCTCCCGGTTCTTAAGAACTGTTTTTGTATCTTCGTTCGTTAGACATTTGTCTCACATTTCATAGTGAAAGAATTTCCTGTTTCCATTTAAGTGTCTTTCTCGTGTGATTTCGCTGTCGTTTAGTCTCGGTTGTGAACGACCCATGGCCCCTGAGGCTCTTAGGTCATCCTTATCTCGAAATTGAAGGAAAACGTACTGGCTAAGGCCGATGGGAAAATCAGGTCGGCTTGGGCCGATGGACGAAATAGGTCGGCTGGGACCAACGGATCGAAAAGGGGTCGGCTGGGGCCGACGGGCAAAATAGGTCGGCTAGGGCCGACAAGCAAAAATAGGTCGGCTGGGGCCGACAGGAAAAAATAGGTCGGCTGGGGCCGACGGACAAAAATAGGTCGGCTAGGGCCGACAGGCAAAAATAGATCGACTGGGGCCGACAAGCAAAAATAGGTCGGCTGGGGCCGACAGGAGAAAAGGCCTTTGCGCTTTCTGCTATTCTGTCAATCGTCCTGATGTTCTACAGGCGATTCAGTTTTTATTTCATCAGAATGGATAATACGGCGTAGTGGGGGGCATAAAGCCGCATCAGAGCTTTCCGGAAGGTGCTCTTTTCCCATGTGAATCGCTTCGTTGCACACGCAATCGCTCACCATTGGGGGACATTACTTTCGAAGGACGATATTCTGAATCCGCCAGTTTTCGAAGCGTCAGTGGACGATTTCCTGCATTTAATGACCGTGATTCGGGATCAGGAAGGGATCCCCGTACATGCCACAACTAAGGCGGTGGGCTTGGCGCGCAGTGGGGTGCTGCGTTCATCCTGAAGGGCCACGTGGAGGCGCGGGCCAGGTGTTTGAATCTCGGGACTTACAGCATGGGTAGCTTTTCCTGGGTCTTTTTTGCCTATAAAAAAGGGGAGAAAGGGGTCATGTTTGGCTATCCCCAAAGTGTATTTTCCCTCAGAACTTCCATCATGCCTACTTTTCTGCTGCTACGAGTGGGAGGACCAAGCTTTCCTCTCATGGGCTCCTTGCCGCCGGACAGCTGGGGCGACCGGGGAGCGGCTGGAGAATGGCTCATCCTCAGGGGATGAGCCTCGGAGATCATATGGAGAGCGCACATAGGGGGCGCAGAGATCATACGGAGAGCGCACATATGTGCTTCCGGTGCGATCTCTGCGGTTCCTGCTCGGAGACGCGGGGTCGGAAGTGCATGCGGGCCTCCCATGCCTCGCTTGAACTTCTCCTCCTTCCCCAATTTGGATTCCTGGGCTCAGCCGCCTGGGGAATCCTTTATCACGCGGGAAGGGGGGTGAAGGCGCGCCGCTCGCCGACTCCTTGTCCTTGAGCCTTGGCAGGGCGCGGCGGCACGCGCTCGGTCTGGGAGGGTGTTCCAACGCCAAGGTCCGCTGGCCTCCCACCTGCTCGCCGAGGGGTCCCCTGGTTGGATGGTTTGGGATGGCCATCCAGATATCTCGGTTGGGCCACCGAGATATCGCTGCCACTTGAAGCCAGTCGCAACTATTGGTCCATGTCGACCGGCTATTATCGGCCCGAACCGACTGGATGCGACTCGTCTGGCCCGGCGATCAGATGCTGGAGCACCAGAGATTGGCCAGGTCTGCTTTAGAGCAGTTGTCCGAGTTTTGCATTTGCCTTTATTTTATGTATTTCAATGTTCTTGTAACACCCGTAAGGCATTTGTAACTAATCTTGATCGGCAATGAAGAGAGTTATGTTCTGTTTTTCAGTCTCTATCTTTTCTTGTGCTGAACTTGTAGTCATTGTTGTTTGTGGGGTACAAAAGCATTCTGTTCGTCCTTAGACAAGGGTCTCGCGCCGCCCGAATTAATTGAGGCTCGTGTGCGGCGGCTCGGAGATCGTTCGGCAAAACATGATCCTTGTTTAGGTCAGGAGTTTGATATTTTCGTGTTTCGCCTTTATCGTAGCTCGGAGTATCATGAGTCGACCTTGTCCGAAGCTCAGGAAATTCGCACCTCCCTTCCCATTACGGTTCAGGGAATCAGTCACTCGGGTTAGTCGAGTTTTGGAGAACATTTTACTTGGCCCTGCCAAGGTTCGGAGAATTTTGTAGCTCGGCCCTGCCGAGGTTCGGAGGATTTTATAGCTCGGCCCTGCCGAGGTTCGGAGGATTTTGTAGCTCGGCGCTGCCGAGGTTCGAAGAATTTTGTAGCTCGGCCCTGCCGAGGTTCGGAGAATTTTGTAGCTCGGCCCTGCCGAGGTTCAGAGAATTTTGTAGCTCGGCCCTGCCGAGGTTCGGAGGATTTTATAGCTCGGCCCTGCCGAGGTTCGGAGGCCCAGGCTCAAGGGCTTAGTTGTGGCGAGCCACATCGTTAGGTCCATGGGGCGCCTGATAAGGGGCGTCAGAGTGGAACGGGCGGTATATCTTCACGCTTTTATTGGTGGCGCCACTCTTTCCGAGGGGACAGGTGATTGGCCGAATGCCAGACTTCTGCGTTTCCCGAAAAAGAGGCCAATATTAAGAGGCTCGGGGAAGCGCCGAATGCATTTATTGCGGGGAGGGACAGATCGGAAAATGTTCTGCTTGGGGAACTCCGGACAATCTGCTCGCGCTTTCCGATTCTACTCTGGATAGGGCGTGACTCTTCGGATTCCTCATGCATTAAAATGGTGACACATGGCGAGTTCTCACGGGTCGGCAGTCGCAGCGCGGCCGGTCGAGACACCTGCCTGGCGGGTATAAATATGATCGAGGGGGACCGGTTCCTACCATCCCTCGGTTTAAGTTCGAAAAGATGGCCTCCCCAGGGCGATCATCAGTCGGGTCGCGTTCTTCGCTTGATAGCCTGCCACACTTGGAGGGGAGGCGCACCTCCGTCTGGTTGACGGAGAGAGCCTGGCGTCGGCCTTCGCGAATAACGAACAGCTCGCGAGGATCGCCGAAGAATATTTGGATGTATCGGTCAGGGAGGTGGAAGCCTCACATCGGTTGATGGACTGGCAGAGGGAGGAGATTGCGTCCCTGCGTCAGCAAGTGGCTGACTTGACGGAGCGCCTGGAGGAGCTATTAGCCTCTGGGAGTGACTCCGAATTCTGATTCGGGGCCTTCCCTCTTGTTTTTGCTTTTTACCGCCTTTTGTAGTCCTCCTCTTTATGAATGAAAGTTGGGTCTCATTTTTTGAAGTCCCTTTCTTTAAGAGTTTACGGCCTTGACCCGTGTGATGAATCAGGGGGTTGGCGCGGCCCCGTCGTTTTTTGCGCGCTGATGTAGGCTCTTTGAACGACGGGTTATAGGGGTGTTACCCAAAGATTTCCAGTGGCAGAGAGGGAAATCGTCTAGCTCTGCTCGGGGCTTTCGGCCGATTGTGCGGGGCTCAACGGCCTCAAGAGGGGTTTTGCCGATGGTGGCTTCTTCCTGCGCGTCGACGGTTTTATTCAACGCGCTCGTTTTTGAATCGAACGAAGTCCTTCGGGGACTATTTGGGGGTCGTTCGGCTTTGGTCGAGGCTTGTAGGCTTAGGCTTTTTCGCTGGGGTTTTAGCCCGAATGACTTTGACCTGGCCTTGCCATGGCTCGGGGGATTCGTTGCTCGGCCCGCCGAGGTTCGGAGAAATATTTTACTTGGCCCTGCCAAGGTTCGGAGATTTGTTGCTCGGCCCTGCCGAGGTTCGGAGAATATTTTACTTGGCCCTGCCAAGGTTCGGAGATTTGTTGCTCGGCCCTGCCGAGGTTCGGAGAAATATTTTACTTGGCCCTGCCAAGGTTCGGAGATTTGTTGCTCGGCCCTGCCGAGGTTCGGAGAAATATTTTACTTGGCCCTGCCAAGGTTCGGAGATTTGTTGCTCGGCCCTGCCGAGGTTCGGAGAAATATTTTACTTGGCCCTGCCAAGGTTCGGAGATTTGTTGCTCGGCCCTGCCGAGGTTCGGAGAAATATTTTACTTGGCCCTGCCAAGGTTCGGAGATTTGTTGCTCGGCCCTGCCGAGGTTCGGAGAAATATTTTACTTGGCCCTGCCAAGGTTCGGAGATTTGTTGCTCGGCCCTGCCGAGGTTCGGAGAAATATTTTACTTGGCCCTGCCAAGGTTCGGAGATTTGTTGCTCGGCCCTGCCGAGGTTCGGAGAAATATTTTACTTGGCCCTGCCAAGGTTCGGAGATTTGTTGCTCGGCCCTGCCGAGGTTCGGAGAAATTTTTACTTGGCCCTGCCAAGGTTCGGAGATTTGTTGCTCGGCCCTGCCGAGGTTCGGAGAAATATTTTACTTGGCCCTGCCAAGGTTCGGAGATTTGTTGTTCGGCCCTGCCGAGGTTCGAAGAAATATTTTACTTGGCCCTGCCAAGGTTCGAAGATTTGTTGCTCGGCCCTGCCAAGGTTTATTTTACTTGGCCCTGCCAAGGTTCAGAGATTCCTGGAGAGCTCGGTATACCGAGGATTGGTAAGCAGTATCTGTTTCTTCTTGCAATTTATAGCAATATAGTGCACAATGATTCACGCTACAGGTTTTGAGGAAAGATAAGCAGGAACATAGCGAGGGCGTGAATTCAGGGAGGACATACCCTATTGATAATATTTGCGAAGGTTGTCCGCGTTCCAAGTCCGGGGAATGGATTCCCATCGAGATCCTGCAGCTTGTAGGTTCCTGGTCCAATGATCTCCGTGACCTTGGTACGGGCCTTCCCAGTTCGGCGCCAGCTTTCCTTGCTCCAGCGGTTTGGATACAGAGGCTTTCCGGAGGACAAGGTCGCCAGGCAGGAAGGTCTTTCCTTAACTCTGGAGGCATGGTACCGGGCCACCCTCTGTTGATAGGCAGCCGTCCTGATTCGGGCCTTCTCTCTGACTTCCTCTACCAGGTCGAGGTTGGTGCGGAGTTGCTCGTTGCTGGCTTCCTCCGAGTAACTCTCCACCCGCAAAGATGGGAGGCCGACTTCCACAGGGATGACGGCCTCCGTACCGAAAGCCATTCGGAATGGGGTCTCGCCCGTTGGGATTCTCGGGGTGGTGCGATAGGCCCATAAGACATGGTGCAGCTCATCTGCCCACCTGCCTTGGGCTCTGGAGAGGCGAGCTTTGATTCCTTGGAGGAGAGTCCTGTTGGTCACCTCGGCCGCTCCGTTGGCTTGTGGGTGCCCGACCGAAGTAAGGTGGTGACGAATTCCATGCTCCTCGCAGAATTGGCGGAATTTGGAATTGTCGAACTGCTTGCCGTTATCGGTGATTATGGTGTGGGGGAGGCCGAACCGGCAGATGATGGACCTCCACACAAAGTCTCTGGCCCGTGCTTCGGTGATTTGGCAACTGCTTCCGCTTCAACCCATTTGGTGAAGTAGTCGATGGCGACAAATAAGAATTTCCGCTGTCCCTGTCGCCAACGGGAATGGGCCGAGGATGTCCATCCCCCATTGGCAAAGGGCCAAGCGGAGGATATGAAACTAGCTCGGCGGAAGGGAGCCTTTGGATGCTTGAATGTCTCTGGCAGGCGTCACAGGCTCGGACTAGATCGTCCGCGTCTTTCTGCATGGTCGGCCAGTAATAGCCTTGCCGTAGCACTTTGTGGCATAGGGACCGGCTCCCCAGATGGTTGCCGCAATCCCTTCATGTACCTCCCGTAGAGCGTAGTCCGCCTCGGATGGGCGGAGGCATCTGAGCAGCGGCATGGAAAAGACCGCTTGTAAAGCTGGTTGTCAATCAACACGTAGTGGGTCGCCTGCAGCTTCAATTTCCTGGCCTCTCTTCGGTCGGACGGGAGCGACCCTTCTTTGAGATATTTGAGGATAGGGTCGAACCAGGATGGTTCGGCTCGATTGCATCACCCGGTCGGCTTCCATGATGCTCGGCTTTTCCAGAGTCTCCAGATGGAATTTTTGTTCAGCATCCATTGTCTCCGTGGTTGCCAATCGGGAGAGTAGGTCGGCACGGGCGTTTTCCGATCTAGGAATTTGAATAATTTCAAACTCGAAAAGTGGGGAAGTAGGCCGCGCACCTCTTGGAGATATCGAATCATATTGGGTTCTCGGGCTTCAAACTCCCCCGCACATGGCCGGCCACCAGCTGAGAGTCGGTGAAGGCGCTAGCTTTTCCACCTTCAGGTTGCGGGCGATCCGGAGACCGGCTAACAGGGCCTCACTCGGCTTCGTTGTTGGAAGCCGGGAAGGAGAATCGGACGCCATATTCGAAGATCATCCCTCAGGGCTGGTGAGAACTAGACCCGCACCGGAGTGATGGGCGTTGGACGACCCATCGACGTGAAGGAGCCACCGAGCTTCAGGTTTGGTCCTTCGGAGTTTGGGGTAGAGCCGTCCTCCGGGATGGTACACTCGAGGAGGAAGTCGGCCAGTACTTGAGCTTTGATGGCCGGGCGAGGTGAAATGTATGTCATGCTCGCTTAGTTCGACGGCCCATTTGGTCATCCTCCCCGATGTTTCTGGACGGTGGACCACCGCCTTGATGGGTTGATCGGTCAGGACCGTCACTGAATGTGCTTGAAATACGGTCGCAGCTTCCGGACCGAGGTGATCAAGGCCAACACTATCTTTTCAATCCTGGTGTACCTCGTCTCCGCGTCGCGGAGCAGCCTACTCACATAGTAGATCGGCTTTGGATCTTGCCTTCTTCTTTGACCAGCACCGAACAAACTGCGCCTCCGAAACGGCCAGGTACAAGAATAGGGTCTCTCCTGGGGTCGGACTACTGAGAAGCGGAGGCGAGCCGAGGTACTTCTTGAGATCTTGAAATGATTTCTGGCATTCGGGAGTCCACTGGAAATTTTTGGCCGATCGGAGAGTTTTGAAGAAGGGGAGGCATCTCTCGGCCGACCGCGCCACGAAGCGGTTAAGGGCCGCTATGGTTAAGGCGGTCTTTTCTTTAGCAATCCTCGGGGGACCATTCGGACGCTGATTGTAGCCGGAATAAGCATCCATGAATGACAGCATCTGGTGGCCCTGATGGTGGCGTCTACGAAGCTGATCGATCCGAGGGAGGGGAAGCTGTCCTTTGGGCAGGCCTTGTTGAGGTCGGTGAAGTCGATGCAGATCCTCCACTTGCCGTTCGACTTTTTCACCATGACGACATTTGACAGCCAACTCGGGTAATTCACCTCTCGGACAAAGTTGGCCTTTGATGAGTTTGTCGACCTCTTCTTCAATGGCCTTTTGCCGCTCTGGGGCGAAGCTTCTTTTCTTCTGCTTAACGGCCTGTGCATCTCGTCCACATTGAGACGATGGACGAGGACCTCGGGGTTGATTCCTGGCATGTCGGAGGCGGTCCAGGCGAAGATGTCGGCGTTGCTTTGGAGGAACTTGATCAACCTCGCCGAGGCTCTCCTTTGAGTAGCGACCCGATCTTTGTGGTTCGGTCGGGCCGAGCTTCGTCCAATGGTACTTCCTCCAATTCTCTACCGGTTCTCCCCGTGTTCGGCGAAGTCCTCGCGAGCGTCTAGCCCGTCAACTTCGGGCATCCTAGACTGAAGGCTCGTAACGAAACATTGCCGAGCCATGGCTTGACTTCCCCGAACCACTCCAACTCCTTGCTCGGTAGGGAACTTCATAGACAGATGCGGGATGGAGACCACTACCTTGAGAGACATTAAACCAGGCCTGCCGAATATGGCGTTATATGGGGACCTGAGGTCGGTCACCAAAAAATCGGTCTGAACAACGGCTACAAGGGGCCAGGTTCCCGCGCGGACCGTCAGGGTGACGATTCCTTCCGGGACGATGACGTCGCCGGTGAATCCCATCAAGGCGGAATCCACGGCTCGAAGGTTTTCCATGAGCAATTTCATCCTGGCAAACACACCGAGGTACAAAACGTTTACCGAGCTTCCACTATCAACAAGGATTCGGCTTACATCATAATTGTTCAAATTAAGGGATACAACTAGTGCGTCATCGTGGGGAGCTGTATCCCAAGAAGATCATCATCGGAAAAGGAGAGCTCGCCGGTGCGCACCTTCTTCGGCACCGGTGCATCACCGTCGCCCCTGGAGCTCGATCCGCCGGCCTCCTCAATCATGTTGATACGGCCAACCACGGGCGGATTTGGCGGAGGAGGGAGTTGTGGGAGCTCGGGCTGGCGGTCACCTCCTTGCTGCTGCGGCTCGGTGCCCTCCTAAACTGATCTAGCCGTCCCCGCCGAATCAACCTCTCTATTTCATTCTTCAGCTGCCAGCATTCTTCAGTGTCATGACCATGCTCCCTATGGTAGCGGCAGTACTTGGCGGGATCTCTTCGGGTCGGGTTCCCTCGGAGAGGCACTGGCCGGGGAAGTTGGCGCTCTATCTCCATGAGGATCTACGCCCGGGGCACAGTCAGAGGAGTATAGCGATCGAATCGCCTGGGAGGACTCCGGGAGCGATTCCTTGGCGGCAGTGGAGGGACTCTTTGGCGGCGAGGCGGACTTGGTCGACGGACAGGACGGTGTCTGTCGGGGACTTTGGGCTCTTGTTTCTTCTTTCTTGCTCAGCGCGGGCCACTCTCCGCGACTCCTCGACCCTAGCGTACTTGTCCGCAAGGGCCATCATATCAGATAGACATGGGGGGTAGCTGACCTCCATCGCCAGATAGAAGTCGCTCTCCTTCGAAACTCCCCCCGCCAGGGCGGACATAGCCACCTCATGATTAAGGTGGTCCACCTCTAACATGGCCTTGTTGAAACGGCCAAGGTAGTTCCTCAAGGACTCCCCCTCTCTCTGCTTAACTTCGGAGAGGGAGTCGGATCTTCGTCGATGGCGGCGGCTGCTGACGAACTGGCCAATAAAAAGGTGGCTCATCTCGTCGAATGAATCAATGGAACCCGGTTTCAAGGCGTTGAACCAGGTTCGGGCGGATCCTCTGAGGGTGGATGGGAAGGCTCGGCAGAGGATCGCATCAGATGCTCGTGGAACATCATTATTGACCGGAAGCTACTGAGATGGTCGTCCGGATCGGTGGAGCCGTGATAGGGCTCAACGGCTGGCAGTTTGATGTGGGAGGGAATCACTTCCTCCATGATTCCCTTAGAGAAAGGGATGCCCTGCTCCGCCTTGGGCTGGGGCAGATGGTCTGCTTGGCGGCGTTCAACTCCTGACGCATCTTTTGGATCTGACGGCGGATCTCATCCTCGCCGGTTAGAGGAGGAGCTGGGCGAGAGAATCGCAAGGATGGCATGGAATCATGGTGGGATGTCGCCGGGGAGAGGGAGCGGGCTCGCTGAGATCTGGGAGGATCCCTATCATAACCAGCTCGCGGGGCTGGTTTGTCCCCCCTGGGGCGATGTGGGGGATCCACCGACCCATGCGGATCAGAGGAGGAGGTCGCCGGCGAAGAAGAAATCGCTGTTTCTTTCTGAGGATGCGAAGCAGGAGGAGCTACAAGGCGCTCTTATACCATGTGGGTAAGGGCCTGGACCTGTTGGACCAGTGTAGCGAACTGGTCATGAGTCACCGGATGGCAGGCGACGATGGGGTTTCGACCGGTGGAGGTTGCGGCGCTGCAGCGCCAGTCGGATCAGGCCTCTGAGAAGCGACCTGATCTTGGGCTTCAGAGGCTGCTCTTCTCCGGTTGGCCATTGGGGAGGTTCTTCTCCGGATCTAGATCCTTGTCTCCCTTCTTCAAGTTTTAATGGGACTTGAGGCCCTTCCTCTAGCGCCAATCTATTGCCGCTGAAATCCGTCCTCCGACTCAGGCGCGGTCGGTCTCCAGGAAGAGGGGGGCGGACCTGCAAAAGAAGTCCACACGCGGAGGGACACTGGGGGTGGTCCTCGCGGAAGACCCTCCGACGCTCAAGTAAGTGGAGAAGAAATCGACGATCAACCAGACAGTGGGGAGGTGGATCTCTCCGGGAGACCTCTCCGGGGGCGGCCAATCGGAGGCTCCAGAGGGTAGGAACGCCGACGAGCTTCCGGCGAGAGCAGGAGAGCAGAGTGGGGGTATAAGCATGCAAGTGTGCGTACAGAGTATGTACCTAAGGGAATCTGCGATTGTGATATTTATAGACTGTCACCTGGGTCGTGAGCGCCTTCTGGAAGGTCCGGAGGTTGTTATGATACGGAGACGGACAGAATCAGGCCGTTGTGGGGCCGTTAGAGTCCGTGCCCTGTTTGTTCAGAGATCGACGGCTGGAAGAGCTCCTTGGTGTCTCGAGATCGGGTTGAGTAGGCCTGGGGCGGTTACGATAGGCTTTAGGCCACGTCCCGATATGATTCCTCGTCTAAGATGCCGTTCTGGTAGGCTCGGGCTCTCCCGCGTCAGGTTCCACGGAGGTAGATAATAGGTTGTGGATCGCTCGAAGAGGCCGAGCTAAGGAAGCCCGGAAGAGCCGAGCTACGGGAGCCCGGAGGGGGCCGAGCTACGGAAGCCCGGAGGGGCCGAGCTACGGAAGCCCGGAGGGCCGAGCTACGGGAGCCCGGAGGGGCCGAGCTACGGGAGCCCGGAAGGGGCCGAGCTACGGGAGCCCGGAGGGGCCGAGCTACGGGAGCCCGGAGGGGACAAAACAAAGGTATGAGGTTAGCCTTAGCCGCCTTGGGCTGGGGAAGATGGGTCTGCTTGGCGGCGTCCAGCTCCTGACGCATCTCTTGGATCTGACGGCGGATCTCGTCCTCGTCGATTAGAGGAGGAGCTGGGCGAGAGAATCGCAAGGATGGCGTGGAATCATGGTGGGATGTCGTCGAGGAGAGGGAGTGGGCTCGCCGAGATCTGGGAGGATCCCTATCATAACCGGCTCGCGGGGCTAGTTTGTCCCCCCTGGGGCGATGTGGGGGATCCGCCGACCCATGCGGATCAGAGGAGGAGGTCGCCGGCGAAGAAGAAATCGCCGTTTCTTTCTGAGGATGCGAAGCAGAAGGAGCTACAAGGCGCTCTTGTACCAGGTGGATAAGGGCCTGGACCTGTTGGACCAGTGTAGCAAACTGGTCCTGAGTCACCGGGATGGCAGGCGGCAATGGGTTTCGACTGGTGAAGGTTGTGGCGCTGCAGCGCCAGTCGGATCAGGCCTCTGAGAAGCGACCTGATCTTGGGCTTCAGAGGCTGCTCTTCTCCGGTTGGCCATTGGGGAGGTTCTTCTCCGGATCTAGATCCTTGTCTCCCTTCTTCAAGTTTTAATGGGACTTGAGACCCTTCCTCTAGCGCCAATCTGTTGCCGCTGAAATCCGTCCTCTGACTCAGGCGCGGTCGGTCTCCAGGAAGAGGGGGGCGGACCTGCAAAAGAAGTCCACACGTGGAGGGACGCTGGGGGTGGTCCTCCGCGGAAGACCCTCCGACACTTAAGTCAGTGAAGAAGAAATCGGCGATCAACCAGACAGTGAGGAGGTAGATCTCTCCGGGAGACCTCTCCGGGGGCAGCCAATCGGAGGCTCCAGAGGGTTGGAGCGCCGACGAGCTTCCGGCGAGAGTAGGAGAGCAAGAGTAGGGGTGTAAGCATGCAAGTGTGCGTACAGAGTTGCGTACCTGAGGAAATCTGCGATTGTGATATTTATAGACTGTCACCTGGGTCGTGAGCGCCTTCTGGAAGGTCCGTAGGTTGTTATGATACGAAGACGGACAGAATCAGGCTGTTGTGGGGCCGTTAGAGTCCGTGCCCTGTTTGTTCAGAGATCGACGGCTGGGAGAGCTCCTTGGTGTCTCGAGATCGGGTTGAGTAGGTCTGGGGCGGTTACGATAGGCTTTAGGCCACGTCCCGATATGATTCCTCGTCTAGGATGCCGTTCTGGTAGGCTCGGGCTCTCCCGCGTCAGGTTCCGCGGAGGTAGATAATAGGTTGTGGATCGCTCGAAGAGGCCGAGCTAAGGAAGCCCGGAAGAGCCGAGCTACGGAGCCCGGAGGGGGCCGAGCTACGGAAGCCCGGAGGGGGCCGAGCTACGGAAGCCCAGAAGGGGCCGAGCTACGGAAGCCCGGAGGGGCCGAGCTACGAAAGCTCGGAGGGGCCAAGCTACGGGAGCCCGGAGGGGCCGAGCTACGGGAGCCCGGAGGGGCTGAGCTACGGAAGCCCGGAGGGGACAAAGGGAGGAGGTTAGCCTTAGCCGCCTTGCATGGATATTAATGCAATGATGATTTTACCCCCCAACAAGTATAAACATAGTTATCAAATTCAAATTAGACCAACCAATCTAATTAGTGAATTAATAAATTAGATCTTTGATCATTCTAGTTTTTTTTTATGAACTAGTTATATAATTAATCTGATGAAAACTAAATGAAGCGGTCAATGTTTTATTGACCTAGTAATCTAGTATGAATTCATAAAATTGTTTCTTCATATCTTTTAAAATTATCTTTTAGCTGATATAATTTAAATACTAATACTACATCTTAGAGGCTTTTCTATATTTTACACCTAAATTCCTCTTTCTCACTTTTTTTCTGGTACAGACGGCCGTCACACACCTTTGGTGCGAGAATAGCTTAAAAAATCAGAAGAAAGATACATCAAAAGAAAAAAAATGAAATTCTATCTTCCTAAGACCAACTCCACTTAGTGGAGTAGTGAGCAACAAAGAAGGCAACCCAATTAACTGCATAGTTTGCCTTCCGATAAACATGGCAGGCTGTGGTAATTGCTGATTCCTGCAGGAGCTGCCATATATCACGAAGGAGTAGGTGTACAACTTTGAGGTCAACCCTGTCCTGAATCCAGCCAATGATAGTGGAAGAATCCCCTTCAATAAAGATTCACTATGCCCGCAGCTGTTGGGTCGCTCTACTGATACCAGCCCAAGCTGCTCTGAGCTCAGCTTTCAGGACAGAAGAGGCCTGAAAGGATGTCCCATCGGCCGCCAGGAGTCTTCCATCATCAGATCGAATGACATATCCTGCACCACCATCGGTACCACGGACACTGCCATCAAAGTTTACCTTAATAAACCCCAAGAGTGGGGGCTCTCAAAAGATAGGTATCGCCTTATGGGCCACTACTGAAGCAACATGGGAGACCCAGAAACCTTGGATAGTCAGGGGAGTGACATTATCAAACCGTAGATACTTCGACATCAAACATCTGGCTCTCAGGATAATCCGACAGCCCGAGATGTCATCAGCCTCAAATGTCAGCGCATTCCTGGCCAACCAGATCTTATAGGTAATATAGGCAGCAAGGCAGGCCTCATATGTCGAACTCTGATGGAGAAAATGGAGGAAGGGGGACAAATGATCTCTATCATCAATAGCCCAAGGCCAGCTCCCTAAAAGCCGCCAGATTTGCCTCGCCCTAGAGTAACTCAAAATGGCATGCTCGATCAACTCATCATAAGCCTCACAAACCGGGCAAAACCCTGCAAAATCCATGCCTCTCTGACTGAGAAGAGCCTTCGTAGAAGGCGATCCCACACACCTTCCAATGAAAGATCTTCACACATGGATGGATGGGGAGTTTCCAGATTCAAGCCGCCGTAAATGAAGTGTCAAGTGATTCCCTACACAGGTTATAGAGGGAACTCGATGAAGCCTTGGGAAGGTAGGACGAATCCTAGACCCCTAATGTCATGCCCCCGATGATATGGAATTGGGATAGCCAAGATCCTAGAAAGAAACTGGGGCCTAAACATCATAGATAGATCCTGGGTTCTCCAGGTCTTGTCATCATCCGTCAGAATATCACTGACCCGGAGGTTTTCAGCAACATCCACACTAACAAAAGTCAGCCATCAAGATAATGGGATCGGAGAGATCCACACATCCTTATAACATCAATAGTGATCCCGTCTCCCATCAAGCATCTGACATGAGCCATAGCAATAGGGGCACGGGCGCAAATCTCCTTCTAGATGAAAGAGCAGCCTCTAGGCAGCTGAATAGGGGTTCCCTGCCTCCAAATACTATAGCAAGCTCTCATCACTCTACTCCATAGGCAACTGGGCTGGAGTAAATATATCACAGCATATCTGACAATCAAAGCTTCCCTCCTAGAAAGAAGGGACTGGATCCCAAGGCCTCCATCTCTAGTAGACCGGCAAACGATGTCTCAGTCAAGTAAATGAACACCATGGCCGCCCTGTCTGGACCTCAATAGAAAATTTCAGAATGTATGTTCTAGCTCCCTCAGACAAAATATAGGTACCATAGTGTTGGCCATAAGGTAGATAGGGATGGAGCTAAGCACAGACCGGATAAGAGTAACTCTGCCCATCATAAAGAGAGTAGCGGCCTGAAAACCCGCAAGACGATCCCGGACCCATTGTACCATAGGCCTAACCTCCAGTCTTTGCAAACATCCATCGATCATAGGTACACCAAGGTAGGTCAGAATGCCCTACTGCTCCGAGATCCCTAGGTTGCTCAGGATTGCCAGCTTTGTGCAAGAATCCGATCATAACTTTCTCTTGTATATCTTTCTCTTGATTGATTTAAAAAATTTCAAATATTATTATTTCTTAAAAGTTGAGATTGATTTTAAATATTACATTATATTCTATTCTGTTATTGTTTAAATAACCTAATTATAAGGATTTAAATTTTAAAGCTCTCAAATTAGTTGTATCTTACATAAAAATTAACTTAATTTATTATTAAGTTGAAATTTTAATTATATTCTAATTATTCACATGATTCAATTGTAGATCCATTAATGGATCGTTGAATCATTAATCCATCATTGAACCAATCTCTCAACTAAGTCGATGTTTAGTTTAATTCTAATAACCATGGGCAACGGAACTACTTGCTGGCTATTCTAAACAAACTTTAGAAACATTTGTTAGAATTATAGTAGCCCTTGGAAGGATAGCACATTTACAGTAATGATACACTTTTTAGTTGAAATAGACTCTAATTTTCTATCAAGGCCTCTTATCTGAACTGAAACAATATGTGAATAAATTAAGTGTAATAGAAATACGCATGTTAAGATGGATATATGGTAAAACTTTAAAAGATATAATTAGAAATAAACATATACGAGAAATGATAGAAATAGCCTCCATTTAAAATAAAATGAAAGAAAACTGATTATAATAGTTTGGATATATATATACAAAGACCTTTAAATACTCGTTAGAAAAAGTGATCTTTCTATTTGTAAAGATAGACCTAAACTAATATGGACAAAAATAATTAAGAGAGATATAGCTATTTGTAATTTAAGTGTTGACTTAGCCCTAAATAGAATAGAGTGGAGGAAGCAAATTCATGTTACTAACCCGATGTAGTTGGGAAAAGGCTTAGATGAGTTGAATTGAGCCTCTTATCTGAACTCAAACTCCTTGTGTCTTCCCCAACTTGGTATGATAGAAGGGTTTAAAAACCTAGAGTAAGGACTGTTAAGGCCTACGAGAGGAAACTGTTATCCCATCAGCTAGGATACAAGGATGTTGATCCAGGGGAATCACAAGAAAAATATAAAATCCTTATTGACCTCTTTCAGAGGAGGCTTGCTCGTCCATCGGTTTGCCTCGCTGTCAGCATGGCTAGCATGAAAGAAGCTTAGAGATGATTTAAAGTGATAGATATCTTCAACGAAAGGATTTGTCTTAATCCTTACAAGAGATTTGTACACTTTGAAGCTCCAATAAACTGTCCATAAAATTAACACATTTCATAGATGGATGGTAAACATTTCAGATGATCAAGGAAGCAATGGTAAGGCATTCAAAATAAAAAAGAATGTCATGACTTTTCCCTTCCCTGTTACTGCAATGAATGAAACAAATTCACTATGATATATATATATATATATATATATATATATATATTGAAACGGGAGAAGATGGTAGCAGCCAAACTCTTACCTGGACTTCAAGATACCAACTTGAGTTGTAGAGATATCAGCTATTCAGAGGGCGCATAGAGAACCTTATTTTCCTGTCAGGCTCCTAGTAACCCAGATCGGAGGAAATAGGGAGATGGAAGCAAAAAGATACATGCAGGAACCTTTTCACAGCTAAACCAACCATTCCCAGTGAACTCGATCATATTTATTGTGGAATTCCTTTTGTTCTTCCACATGATTGTGATTCTAATGCCATGTATGCTATCAATACCGATAGTGGTTTAAATGGCTTTCATTTTGATTTCGGCATGATGAATAATCCTTTCAATGCATTGGCAATGGTAGAAACTACATTGTCAATGCCTTAAATACATAGATAAGCAGTGAAATGTAGATGATAGCACTCACCATTACCGGTGCAACTATCTACTCTTCCTCAATTTCTTCCAGTTTTTAGTGGCAACCCCATTAATCTCAAATATTAGCTAACAATCTAATTATTAAATGCCAGTAAGCCTATAGATATAGTCCTACAATGTTAACTGCTTTCTGGTAGTCAACAAATACAAATTCAGATCTCGGTCAGAACTCATGCTCACAGAACTGCCAAGACTCATAGGGTTTTAGAAGATATCAAGACACCAAAGAACATACCTAGATTCATTTCACAAGAATGACAGTGTCTCCCAGAGAAATTTCACATGGTATGACTGTCTCCCAGAGGTCATTAGATAGAATACAGTCCAGCAGCAGGATAGCACCAAGAAAGCAAGCAACAACTGAGCTTGTACCTAGTCATAACTTTACCCATAAAGATGATTGGTTCTTCGGCTCATATTGGCAATTCATTTGGCTTTCAGGGTAATCCACATGCCAATCTTGTTTACTTACACCATGAGTACAAGAGTATGATAATACGCCCAACAATAAACATGAACTCCACTCCACTGTAAACACCTGAGAGGCTCAAAATACCACCACTTAAAATGCAAAGACTTCGCTGCGGCTTCCAGCACCAGGATGAACAACTTCAGTGATTGCATTAGCAAATGAAATACCAGAAATTTCAGGCCACCGATAGAGAGAGCAAAAAGGTATAACTTTGCAACTATCTAGATCCAAAGTTTTGCAAGAATGTACATGTTTGGCCATGCTTCAAAAGAACCTGTCCAAGGTCCAGGCTGCCAAACATTTTGACTGCGGAAACAAGAGAAATAAGAGGGTGCATGTAACCAAGGTGGCCGCTTTATCCATACAATAGGACATTTAACCTTCACAGAAAACTAGGCACACTTTCAAGAGTAAAACAAGATGCCATCAGAGTGATTGAGATATTTGTAGCTTGAATAACAGATAAAAATGCAAGCCCTATGAGGTAATCACCATGAATGAGAAACTTTTATACACACATAAATAACAAGTGATATTTTCAGAGAGCCTGAGCATTTGCAGGCTAATTATACAACAGGGATTTATGCCCCATGCTTTTTGATGTTCATATGAACTTAAATTGGGAGGATTCAGCAAAAGTTTTGACTTTGGTAATCTGAAACAGCTTTCAATAAAAGAAATATGGTTGAATCCTAGATTGTTGCTATGCTTGCATTGCCAGAATGTTTATATGTTGCTAGCTTAATTGCTTAGCTGTCATTGAACGAAGACTGCACAAAAGCACTTGGTAGATCATTAACAACAGTAAAGGGGTCCAGATAGATGCCAATGTATGAGATCAATGGTTCGGCTCGGGAATCATCAATGATGAACCTCAGAAACTGGGTTTCAACCACTGGAAATGGAAGCAACCTTTTATACCCAATAGTTGTGCCATTTATAATTGTAGTCCACCCTCCACTTAGCAAAATATCAACATGAAACTTGATAACTCGCTGGCCCATTTGAACTGGCTCTTGGACCTGCAGAACGTTAAATGATATAGATTTCCCTAAGTCCAGGAATATTGCCCACTCTGTTTCACCCTTATCAGGAGCCCAGTAGCTATAAATACCCTGTTGGAGGATATTGCAGGGGCTGAACTGGGCATCATTTATATCTCCATGCACACTGCTTGCAGTAACAATGGCATTCTGAGCCAAGTTATGGGAGAATATTGTGCTCCGAAGTGCAGTAAAGTCCTGAAGTACTTGAAGGTCTTCATCAGATATTAGCCCTGATGAATTGGGTGGGACATTCAGTATCAAGAGACAGTTCCTGCCTACCGACTTGTAATATATGTCAAGCAAGGTCATTGCTGACTTTGGATGCTCCGAGTTGTGCCAAAACCAACCTGGTCTGATGGACACATCGCACTCAGCGGGGACCCAATCACTCCCATGTTGATCTCCACCTTGAGAATATCTGTTGCATACGCAGTGAAAAGGTGACCGCATTTAAATTTCTACAATATTGCACTTGGTCTTGTTTATAACTTATGCAAAATTAGATAAGGATAAAATCATGCAAAATTTTCAAAAAAAGGTGGAAAACAGGAGTCAAGTGATCCATGCACACTTCCAAAATCAGCAATGATATGAGACACCATAAGATATAAGAACATCAAAGTAGGATAAATAAATTTACCTTTCTAACAACACTAGATCATGGTTATATTTTAGGACCAAGTAGGAAGGCATGAACTACATGGAACAATTGAAAAAAAATATAGCGATACTGGTTTTTGTCATCTTCCTTCTTCAACAAGATTATTTATGGGTCTAGCAGAAAGAAGGGTCGCACCTTGTCTCTAAACTGCAACCAATAACATGTCTACTCTCCAACTGGCCTTCTAGCTCATGGAAAGCCCCCCATTCTCTAAAGTTCCAAAGGCTAGAAACTAAGCAACCCTTAGTATAGGTTGATGACAGTTTGCCAATTAGCCACAAAAAATTTCCTTAGACAAACCATGGAAAATCTGCTCAGCTTGTTCCCAAACCTATGCTTGGTTCATTCATGCGCTTTATGGACTTCATGTCAGGGGGATGGCGGTCAGTATGATTTATTTAGTTACAAAGAAGGATGTCATCTAAAAGCCCATGTACAGGTTGCATATGAAATGTGTTCTAGATGTTAATGGTATTGGATCACCCTATGTTATAGACCCATGGAAGGTCTAACTCATGGTATTGAATGGAAATGGGCATTTTGAAGAACTAGAAACAAGAGTTCAATGCCAGATCCAGTGCAAAAGCTTTTAGTAATAGTATTTTGCTCTAGCAACTTGTAAACTAAAGGCACTAATATAAGAGATGAATGATCTTCTAATCAATTCTCTAACAAAGAAATCTCGTGATAACCAATTAAGTATATAAATTGCAAGTAAACTTGTGCTACATCTATGGAATGAGCTTACAGGCTTTGATAGCTATTTTATGAGAATGATGGGAAATAAACAAATAGCAACACACTAAGACTAGTGATCAACTGACTGATATTCACATAGATTCTCTCAGGCATGACCAACAATAAGCTATATATTCTGTATGAGGCATGGATGATATTTTAGCCTTCAGCTCGATGGTGTTAAAAATTAACAGCAAGGCAAATCAAATCTTAGTTGTTATAGAGTCATTAGGCTTACTGTTGATTGTATGGGATTACTGTTTGATCTCTGGACCAAATAGTTGTAATAGCTCAATAAAAGGCCACCTCCCTAGTCAAGGATTCATTTCATCTTATGTCCATTTAAGGTAGATAATGTTATTTGGTATTCAGGCCCTCTTTTCTTTACTTCTTCTATTTCATTCTATTCTCAAGTTTTTCTAATGGTTCTTCTGCTTTTGCATCTTATTTCTTGCTGATTCTTTCATGTGACCCTCATCCATTAAAGGCCTGCATATCTTAGAATTCAGATAAACAATAACTAGATTTTTTCATCTAGTAAATAAGCTAAACTAATAACAATATGCAAGAACAATTGAGAGTGAAAAAACAGCAAGGTTGTGTGGGGAAAGGACCTCGCTAATGGCCATGCAGCCATGAGTAAGCCAAGGGTGTAGAGTAATGGATCCTTGACACCTTCACCAAGTGGTGAGAGTCCAACAGGATCAAAAGGTGCAGTCCCATGGTCATGGGCCATGCTACTCAGGGGAGAACCCTAGATTTGGTGGGAGACCCAATATATCACATTGCATATTGTCATCTTTGGCACTCTTTATTTTATTGTATTAAGCGTATTGTAATAAGGATACAATAACAACAAAACCTTGATCTCAAACTAGTTGAGGCCGCCTAGCATACTGTAATAGGAATATCTAATACAACATATGTTGAGCAGTTTATAATTTATTATTCTCAAGCCAATTATCAGTTAGCCATTCTTTCTAGAATACTCATTCTTTCTTCCACCAATGAATATTTTGAAAGAACTCAATGATTTTTTATGAACATAAGCTTTTTGAAAAGCTCTTTCCTTGTATTTTTATAAATTCAATACTTTCAACAAATTGCAACAACAAAACTATGAATTGTACCCTATTATATGACCTGCTAACTCTCTGGATTAAAATACCTTGCAAAACTTAGTATATATTGGGAAATTCCAAGGCATCAATTGCATGGATCCTGTGGGGCCATTACAGCCACACCTCTGAAACAGTCTCGTTAGCTAATTAGTTATAGAAATAATATCAAAATTTTATTTGCATGCATGCATCTTTGGCTAAAATTTAAAATTAAAAGGCACCAAAATGTTAATCAGTTTACAACAAAATGAAGTTTCCGCTAATGTTATGGTGCCCAATTTGCTAGTTTGAAAACAAAAATTCATGCCATACGAATATACCAATCTATACTACAGGTTAGGACTGCCAAATGAATGACCTGTTTGAGCAGCTTCAGTCCAGTCTGAAACTCAGCTCAACATTGGCTTGCTCAATTAGCAAACAAACTGAACATTAGCAAAGCTAGCTTGCTGGTATCTATCAAGATACAGCTCGAATTATAATTACATTTAAATACATAATAAGTACAACATTAGGAATTAATTATATAACATTATTTTTATATTTATTGTTAAATATCAATAAGATTTATTTGGAAGATGACATAGATCCGTTATCTTAATATTATGCCTCCTTTCTCTATTTGTATTGGAGCTGTCAGATTCATACCTAAAGGCTCCGCTCATCTCAGTGACAATATGGAGAAGGCTTAAGTGGGTAAGAAACCCTAGCCACCTACCTGTCCCGCTCTGTTCTCCAATTCTCCCAAAAAAAGCCTACAATGGTGTCCCGTCCCTCCACTTCTGTCCAAGCCTCGGTAAGAGGCGTCCCCCTTCTATTCTCTCTCTCTCTCTCTCTCTCTCTCTCTCTCTCTCTCTCTCTGGGCTTATCATCAAAGTTCTTTCATTTCCGGTCCTTCCTCATTAGGCCACCTTGTAAGAATGAACTTACTCAACCATGAAAACACCCTTTTCTTTTATTCTCTAGTGCTTTCATAGTGTCCAGCCCTCTTCCATGATCTCTCTAAACTTCACCATTTCTGGTATCTGATTCTATCTTTGATCTCTTCCCTTTTTCTTTTCTCCTGCTTAAAATTTGAACCATTTGAGCCAAAGTGCAAGGCTGATCTAGCTCAAGAATAAATTAGCTGGGCTTGAGCTCAGAAATTTCCGCTTGACCTCAGCTGGCCACATTCATTTTCAAGCCAAACTTGAGAAAAATCCAGCTCATTATACCATTATCGCTGATTAATACAACAAGGACAATATTAATTCATTAATCTTGTCTGTATAAAATGATGGTAAATAAATTTTCCATTATACCTCCTTTTTTAAGATAGAAATAAAAAATATTACACCAGGTCAACATATAATATGATGTCAGAGACTTAAGCCAATTTTGCATATAAAATTTGATGTTTACGCTCTTTAGTTTATGTATAGAATATGTATTTAAATCCTATATGCTTGAGTAGCCTCGTTTTCCTTTTTGGGATGAGCATACACACATATTCTTATATACCAAGAATACATAAATCTAGGTATGATAGTAATTTCTCAAGTAAAACAGGACATAGGAGATGCATGAACATTTGTTTGTGTTGCCATGTATTTAGATAGCTAGGATATGCATATACTTCAAATTGCTGGTTATTTCCATATCTAATAGATATCAGATACTGATACACATCAGGTATAGCTAGGACACTTATCGGATACTCATCATAGTTAGGCTATTTCTTGATACTCATGAATACAACCAAGGTACTTATTTGATGGTAAAGGAATGTAGTTTCTTTCATTTATGGACGCTAACTTTATAATGATGGACGTGATGGATGACTAGTTTTAAAATTTATGATGTCAATGTGACTAGAAGGAGCATGGAATGAGCTCTAAGAATTTACATGATGACTCAAAAACAGAATTTGTGATATCAGGATGCTTGACAAGTAGATAGGGAAAGAAAGAAGGCGCACACAGACATACAGGCACGCACACAACCCTGTAGCTCTCTTTTTCTGTGTCAATCATCTCCACAATCTCAATTTGGAGAGAAAAGGAAGCTAGTGCTTATNTTTTTGTCTTTGCCCACTGGGCTTGTAATGGAGCTTAGTAATTGTTACTATATTCCAAACATAACAAAGAATATTATTTCTGTTTCATGCCTTGTAAATGATGGATATACATTTGAAATTGAAAATAAAGAAATTTTAATTTTTTAAAATGAAATGTTATTTGGTTCTGCTGAAATGTTCAACAGGATTTATATTTTAAATTTATAATGCCATGTTCTCAATATAGAAACTAAAAAATTAAAATTAAATAATTCTAAGAACTCATACCTATGGTACTGTCGTTTAGGCCATGTAAATGAAACGCATTTAACCAAGTTACATAAGGATGGCTACTTGGGCTCATTCGATTGGGAATCGTTTAAGGAATGTGAGTCGTGCTTATGGCAAAATGACAAGTCACCTTTTACTAAAAAGGGTGAGCGCAACTGAATGTTTAGGACTAGTACATTCTGATGTATGTGGTCCTATCAATATTTAGTCAATAGGAGGCTTTTCTTACTTTATCATATTTATAGATGATTATAGCAAATATGGTTACGTATATCTGATGAAGTACAAATCTGAAGCCTTTGAAAAGTTCAAAGAATTCAAATCCAAGGTAGAAAAATAAAGTGGCAAAAGTATTAAGATAATTCGATCAGATCGATATGAGAATACTTAAGTCATATATTCTTAGAATATTTGAAGGAGAATGGGATTCTCTCTCAATGGACTCCTCCTAGTATACCACAGCATAATGGTGTATCAGAAAGGATGAATCGTACATTATTAGATATGTGACATTGACATCAAGAGATGGCTTGAAGCCATGAAGTCTGAAATGGACTCCATGTACGACAATCAGGTATGGATCTTGATTGATCCACCTTAAGGGGTAAAACCCATTGGGTGCAAATGGGTCTTCAAGAAGAAGACCGACATGGATGGTAATGTGATTACCTATAAGGCGAGGCTAGTTGCAAAGGTTATAAGCAAAGGCAAGGTCTTGACTTTGATGAAACCTTTTCCTTCGTAGCCATGATTAACTCCATAAGGATTTTGCTTGCGATTACAGCCTATTACGATTATGAGATATGAAAAATGGATTTCAAGATCACCTTCCTAAATGGTGATTTAGTGGAGGATGTGTATATAACACAACCTGAGGGTTTTGAGTCCATTGATTCTTAAAAAGTATGTAAGCTGCAAATGTCCATTTATGGACTTAAGCAAGCCTCTAGAAGCTGGAACATCCATTTTGATGAAACAATCAAAGAATTTGATTTTATCAAAATGAGAATGATCTATGTGTATACAAGAAGGTTAGTGGGAGTGTTATTATTTTCTTGATATTATATGTAGATGACATATTATTGATAGAAACAATGTATCTTTGCTGCAAGAAGTGAAGGATTGGTTGTCCAGCAAGTTCTACATGAAGATTTGGGAGAAGCAGCCTACATACTGGTATTAAGATCTATAGAAATAGATTTAGAAGGTTGCTTGGATTGTCCCAATCAACGTACATAGATAAAGTGCTAAAACTGTTTAGCATGAAGGAATCCAAGAAGGAATTTCTGCCGGTATCGCATGGGTTGCATCTCTCTAAGAACATGAGTCCTATGACCCAAAAGGAGAGAGAGCACATAAATAGGATTCCATACGCCTCAGCAATCGGATCCATCATGTATGCGATGCTATGTACGAGACCTGATGTTTCTTATGCTTTAAGTATTACTAGTAGATACTAGACAAACCCTGGTGAGAAAACATTGGATGACCGTCAAGAATATCCTTAAGTACTTACGAAGGACTAAGGATATGTTCTTGGTTTATGGAGGACCCAAACTTATAGTTTAGGGTTATACAGATTCTAGTTTTTAGTCTGATAAAGATGATTATAAATCTCAATCAAGCTATGTCTTTACACTCAATGGTGGTGTAGTCAGCTGGAAGAGTTCCAAGCAAAAAACAAACTCTACGACAGAAGCCGAGTATATTGCAGCATCAGATACAGCCAAAGAAGTGGTTTGGATCAAGAAGTTCATCACTGAACTTGGTGTGATTTTGAGCATTGCTGATCTAATACACTTGTATTGCAACAATAGAGCTATTGCGCAAGTTAAGGAGCCAAGGTCTCATTAGATATCCAAACATGTACTCAGGAGATACCATGTAATTAGAAAGATTATTGGTAGAAATGATATAAAAATAGAATAAGTCCCCACTGAGGATAATATAGCTGATTCGCTCACTAAAGCCCTACCGCAGCAGAAGCATGATAATCATGTTAAGTCACTCGGTATTAAATACATGGGTGTTTGGCTCTAGTGCAAGTGGAAGATTGTTAGTGTATGCCCTAGATCCAATCGAATTGGATGCTATATACATTATATAAATACAAATCAAATAAAAATTGATTTCTTTATCTATCTAGATGTCTTTTATTATATATATTTGATATATTTGTCTGTGAAATAAAGTCCAAAAAAATGTGAACCATGCATATGGAATTTGTAATAGAGATTATAAATTGTGAGATCCAAATTACACATTATGGTTCGATTCTTTAAATTTTCTAGTTAATGTGTAGATGGGACTGGACACCATCGAATACCGTAAGACTGGTACATTGCATATCCTCACCCTTGGAATGAGCACCTGATTTCACAAGCTGAAGTATGAAGATACTTGAATAGGTATGTGTATGCTTGTTATTGTAACAATGCATTGGATGACCCTTACAGAGATCCCATATGATATTCTATATAGTGTCAATGGTTAATCTCTAATGATTTTGGTGTGAGTGATCCTTTGACTTAATCTTCATTGCATCTCATGTGTGGAATGTCATGCTTTGATGACATCCAAACGTTGCTCTAGCCATGGGTGGCAAATATGGTGTCGGTTGGGTATGACATGAAGCACATGAAGGTAGTTTGATCAAGACAGAATTCATCTCCCTTGATAGAAAGGGTTATATACCACGGCCACTTGATGGATTAAATTGACTGTTAAATCCTTGCAAGGTTGACTTGGAATTCGAAATGGTTTTGAAGTTCTAATTCATATGAGTCAATTTTTTTTGAGATCAAGTAAACAAAGATCAATTACAGGATTGACACAATCCATACCACTAATTGATCTGGGATATGTGACAAAGGGATTGAATTATACGGTAACCGTTCATAGATAGATGTTGTTGATGGTCACGTCAACAAAACCCTTAGCACTTGAAGGTCATGATGCTTTGCTAGAGGCCTCTCATGATCTATAATCATGTTGTTGACTTGGACAAAGAGTTGTCCAATCATTTTAGGGTCAATGATTAGGACATGATTATTGCTAACATGTTAAAGAGCCTAACGGATCACACACATTAAGAAGAATTTTGAATGAATTAAATAGAAATTAAATTAGATTAAATTCAGATAAGATGACCAATTAGATAATTAGGTAAGACCCAATTTAAAGGAGATAAAATAATAAAGGATATGATCCATCATAGAGGAAGGAATTTTAGGAAGAGATAATTTGCGCATATGATGAACAAATAATTGGATACCCAAATTTGGCTTGTTCCATGTGATGGATGGCTCTGATTATTTATTACAGATGGCAAATCTCAGCCATATAAAGAAGGATTCATGCTCATGGGATGGGGCATGATGAATCTCTACGATGGTAAACACATCTAGATTGGGGCATGTAGTTATGAGATAACTAACTCCTAATTTTAAGGGCTGAGATTTTAACATATGGATGATGGATGGAGTCTCTTTCTCTTCCTTGGATTAATGTTACCATGAGAAAGGGGGTCTCTTCCTCTTCTTTAGATTAAGGTTGCAATGAGAAAGGGGAGTCTCTTCCTCTCCCTTGGATTAAGGTTCCCATAAGATGGGACGTCTCTTTCTCTCACTCTCTCTATTAATATGCTTCTTTCTCTTCCTCCTCCGACATGGTAGAAAAAGATGAGATCTTTAGACGTACAGAAAGATCTTCTAGTTTAAAATTCTAGAAGGGGATTCAAAAGGCGCTAGCACCCCTCTATCCCAAAGTATCATCTTCATACCTTGAATGTCTTCATCCACTCTTCTCCGCATGGATCACTATTAGAGGCCGGACGCATGGATGGCTAGTGATAGAGGATTCACCAGCTTCATCCTTTTCTACATCGATAAAGGACTCAGGTATAAATAGATCTAATATTTTTAGATTTTATTTATGATTAAATGAATCTGTTCCTAAGGATCCTAGGCATCTGAAAATTTTGTATTTTATCTTCCACTGTGTTTTCATGAATTTAATTCATGTCTTGCATACATAATTTCCAGCACTTTGCTCTGGTTACTTGGACTTTATCTTTTAGTTGAACTATTTCTCTCATTTTTGAAACAACAACTTCATTACCATCTCTATTGGCATGTGAAGTCCCATTATTATACCTCAGTATTGCTAGCTTAACATCACCTAGTAAATAAAGAAGACTAACATCAATCTAATGACATTGAATTAGTATCAAGGAGAGTCACTTTATGATTATATCTAGTACTTCAATAGAGAGACACTAAAGTTAAGGACCTCCAATAGTCCATGGCTGTTGTAACTCTTATGCACAGGTTGCTAAACTCACCCTTTAGTTTCTCGCTCAACAAAAAAAAAAGTTTAAGAACATGGCCAAGCTTTTAAATCTTATTAAAAAGTACAACTCAGCCAAGGAGGCTTCCAAAGGAGAGAAAGAATCCAAAATCTTCTTCTCAAGAAAAGGCCCATTGACCAAAGAGATATAAGAAAAAACAAAAAAGAAAAGTGAAGTTATGAACCCAAGCTTCAAAAGCCAAGGAATTTATCTTAGCATGAGAGTGGCCACCCTAAAGCGGCACATCCTAATAGAGATTTGTAATAAGCTCTATCTTTGGTAATCCGAACCGATGAAAAGAAATCAAAGAATAGGAATCAACCTAGATACCATCGCTTTCATTGGGATAATGGCTATGACATAGAAGAATACGAACAGCTAAAGGATGAAATTGAGAGCCTCATCTAGAGGGGCTATCTTGCAAAGTATATTTGAGGTGCTAAAATTCTACCCTAGAGCCTAGTAGGTCAAGCCCTGCCAAAGGTATTAAGGCATGACAACAATTGGCTCCCCACTGGGATAGTCAACATGATCTCTTAAGGACTTGCTACTAGTGGTAAAACTTCCTTAGCTAAAAGGGTGTACATCCAACAACTTAGGATTGAGCCATTAAAGAGAGCAAGGACAAACGAGGTCATCTTCTTCTCCAAGGATGATCTTTGAGGAGTCCAAACTCTCAATAATGATGTCTTGAAGGTGTCAATGGTGATTATTAACTACTAAATGAAAAGGTTTTTAGTCAAAAATAAGAGTTCAATGGACATTCTCTACTTCGATGCCTTTGAGAATATGGGGATCAGTAAAGACTACTTGAAGCGCTTCAACAATCCAGTAAACAACTTCTTCAAAGTCTCGATGCTAGTTAATGGAACCATCATTCTTTCGATGATTGGCCAAAAAGGAGACTTGCTAAACCACAATAATGTTAAATTTTCTGATAGTGTTAAGGCACCCCTAACTTATAATGCTATCCTAAGATGTCTTGACCTAAACATCCCAAGGGCCATCACTATAGCAACCACATCTTCACGAAGTTCCTCCTGGAGCATAGGGTTGGGGAAATACTTATGGTGGAGAGTCTCGCTAAAAAAATGAGCTCAAGCTATAGTAAGGAAAGCCAATCAAAGGATTGGTCATGATCTCCTTGACCGAAGTAGATCCTAAGAAGGCAATTTATGTTAGGTCTGCCCTTTAGGAAGGAGAAAGAGAGGTGCTAATGGCTTTCGTGCATGCAAACACCGATGTCTTTGCTTGGATCCTTACATACATGTTGGGAATCAATCATGGCATCATCTCTTGCAAACTCAATGTGGATCTAACTCATAAATCTATACATCAGAAGAAAAGAAGCATTGCCCTATAAAGACAGCAAACTATCCAAAAAGTAGTGGGTAAGTTCCTTAACACTAAATTCATTAGAAAAGTAAGCTATCCAGATTGGTTGGCCAATGCAGTCCTGATAAAGAAGGCTAACAATAAGTGGTGAATGTAAGTGAACTTCACCAATCTTAATAAGACCAACCTCAAAGATGGTTTTCTATTATCTCAAATAGATTAGCTTGTAAACACCACCTCAAGGCACAAGAACCTAAGCTTTATAGACACATTCTCAGGTTACAATCAAATCAAAATGTGCCTTAGAGATAAAGAAAAAACTATGTTCATCACCAACTCGGGTACCTACTATTACACAGTAAAGCCTTGTGATCATAAGAATGCTAAAGCTATCTACTACCAAACTATACAAGGATCATATTAGCTACATCATAGAGGCATATGTATGGTGGCTATCTATTGCAACTTAGTTAGCTTTCCAGTAAAATCTTCATAAACACTTGGGTCGAAATGAGTGCAAAGCCCTTTTACAAATTCCTTCCATAAAACCTTGCCTCAAGATATCTCCATTCATTAGTACCACTGTAGTGCTTCCTTTTCAAGATAAAAAGAAGCTATTATAACCTTCTGATCTTTAAGCGTAAAATTGTATCTAAAGAACTGTTCTGCCCAATATATCCATCCATTGGGATTATCTTTATCGAAATGAGAAAACTCCAAGCGGGTGGTTCGTAACTTGATTGCTCCTTCTATTCTGGTATAAGAATTTATCTCATATTGTAAAAATTGATATTCTGAATGCGCATTGTTTGAAGATTCTCCAAACTTTTCCTTTTCCTATGCTTGTCATCATCTTTTTTAAATTAGCCATGGCATCAATTAGCTGCTTATATTTTCACAGCTCGAATACCGATGCTTCTTTTGTCTCTCTTAAGCTTTTCATATTAGCTTCCATGTGCTTCTCCTATTGTTGCTGACAAGTTTTTTCTGCCATATGTTACAGAACTTGATAATTAATTTCTTAAAAATAGAAAAAAAAACTTTTCTCTTTCCTTTTTTCTTCTTTTTTTTTTCAAATTTCTCTTCCTTTTTTTTCCAACTTTCTCTTTCTTTTTCTCTCTTTTTTTTCTTCTCTTCTCTTTTTTTTCTTTCCTCACACACACACTTTCTCTCTCTCTTCCTTTTTTGGTTTTTCTCCCTCCTTTTCTCTTTTTATTTTAACTAGATATTCTTTTTAGGTGGGTTATGGGCCCACCATACTTCCATTGTAGTTGGGTGTGAAAGGAGGTGGCTTCAGTCGCTCGACGAAGGTCAGAGGGTCAATGCGAACAACTAACGATGACAAAGAGGGGAGTCGGTGAAAAGAAGAAGAAGATTGGTTTTCTTTTTTTATAGATGGAAAAAAGCAGAAAATAAAATGATTTTTTATATATAATATTTAGATCAATTTTGTGGGTAGCAATAAGAAACAAGAATTTTTTTTAATAGAGCTAGATGATTTTTAGATGGTAATAAAAGGCAAGGATTTTTTTTAATGGATGAAAGAAAATAAAAAAATAATATGAAAGATAGAAAAGTATCGGGCTATCGATATTAAGTTCTGATACTAATTGTTGCGAACCCTAATCGCAACAATAAATATAATAAGAATTTGAGATAACCATGATCACTTCGAGGAGATCACACCTCCAGATAACCGCTTCGAAGGGGTTATGCCTCTTGATAACTACTTTGAGAGAGTTGAGCCTCCAAAAAAAATAAAGCAATATATTATTCACCATCATAAGCCAGAAAGGCTGTTACATATTTATAGGGTTGGAGTGAAAGGTAAATACAATTTAAAAGAAACCTCCTAATGGAACAAATGCATAATTAAAAAAATAAATTATTATGTATGATCAAAAATTTTCTTTAATAGCTAGAATTTTCAAATCAAGAGATTTAAAAAGATCTTTAAAATTAAAAAATTTATCACAAGACTTAATATATATTTTTGGTTTTAAAAAATTTATTCAAAACTTTAGTTACAGAGTTCATTGCACCATCATTAGCAAGATGATAACTGTAGCTTTGAGCGATGCCACTTAATATCGTTGGTTATTAACCATTGGTGTAGGGTTTATCAGTAGTTTATTTTGTTGTCATAGTTTCTGATGATGCTCGATCACCTTGAGCTAACGTCCTTGAGTGTCAACTAGTACACCACCAATCTGCGCTTTACTTCATCTTTAAGGCCTGCAAGAAGTCGTAAGAGCCGGATGTTCCTGCAGAGACCCTTCGATGCTAAGTTAGTGATCAGGATCACAGCAGTAAGCTTGAGAGAGTTTGAAAGAGGTAGATTGTAGAACTAGTTGAGTCCTTGGCTTCTCTCCTCTCCTTACCTGTTTTATTAGCCTCTTGAGTCTACTTGGCTTGCTCGCTAAGATTGGGATCTCATGATGGGTTAATGCTTTTACAGATAGAATGTCAGAGCTGGTCGGATTGGATCCGCATTTTCTAATTCTGGATGATTGGTACTTTACAGTAGGTAATCGCCTTTTAAGGCTTATTTAGCCAGGGTTATTAAATTTTGCTAATGACTTTTGGACTTCACTAGCTTTTTTGACCCAAGGTGATTGGTACTTTACAGCAGATAATCACCTTTTGAGGCTTATTTAGCCAGGGTTATTAAATTTAGCTAATTACTTTTTGGGCTTCACTGGCTTTTTTTAACCCAAGGTGATTGGTACTTTACAATAGATAATCGCCTTTTGAGGCTTATTTAGCCAAGATCTTTAAATTTTGCTAATGACTTTTTGGGCTTCACTGGCTTTTTCTGATCCAAGGTGATTGGTACTTTACAGCAGATAATCACCTTTTGAAGCTTATTTAGCCAGGGTCATTAATGTCATCTGATGGGTCATGACTTTTTGGGGCTCATGCTGGAACTGATGATTCCTATCTTATTAAATTGACAGGGATCGAGGATGGTGGATGAGCTCAACTTTGTCCATGCAAAGGCTTGTTCGGAAAGCTGGAATGAACCATGAGGATAAGACAAAAAGGGCACCAATTCCACTCAGGAGCTGGAGTCGCCTAGGAACTGCCTTAGGCCATATAGGGATCGCTTTTGTAGCTGGGGCCGCCTAGGAATCGCCTTAGGCTGCCTAGGGACCGCTTCTGTAGCTGGGGCCACCTAAGAATCGCCTTGGGCTGCCTAGGGACCGCTTCGATAGCTGGAGCCATTTAGGAACCACCTTGGGCCGCCTGGGGTCTACTTCGGTAACTGGGGGTACCTAGGAACCATCTTGGGCCGCCTAGGGACCGCTTCTGTAGCTGAAGCCACCTAGGAACCGCCTTGGGCCGCCTAGGGACTGGTTTTGTAGCTGGGGCCACCTAGGAACCGCCTTGGGCTGCTTAGGGACTGCTTCGGTAGCTGGGGCCGCCTAGGAACTGCCTTAGGCCGCTTAGGTACCACTTCGGTAGCTGGGGCCTTCTAGAAACCACCTTGGGCCGTCTAGGGACCGCTTCTGTAGCTGGGGCTACCTAGGAACCACCTTGGGCTGCCTAGGGACCGCTTCGGTAGCTGGGGCCGCCTAAGAACTGCCTTGGGCCGCCTAGGGACTGCTTCGGTAGCTGGGACCGCCTAGGGACCACCTCGGTAGCTGGGGCCACCTTGGGCCGCCTTGGTAGCTTCTGGCTATTAATTTTTACGTGGCTTTTATAGGCCACATCACATGCCCCCCCTCCGCTTTGAGTCTTGGCACTCATGCGGGTGGCGCTTGCCAAGAGAAAGAAGCATTAAAAAAAATTCCCCTTTAATTGAATCTTGTGCGCCGTACCCCAATGAAAGTGGGTGCATGTCCCCAGAGAAGTAAAGTCTTCTCAGAGTCTTTTCATTATTTAAGAGATGGTATTGGGTATAGCGCAGCCCACGAGTGGATTGAGGAAAATGCCTCGTGACCAGCAAAAAAGGTAAGGAGTCATAATTGGATTATTCTAGCAGTGTCCGATCATTGGGCATAGATTGTACTCCTTCTGTAACCTGATAACATCTGGCTGATAGCCCTGCTTCTTTAGTTCTACTTTTCATGATGGGCAAGACTTTCAAAATTTGGGGACTAATATTGTCATGTCCGTCTCCTCTGCCTCCTAGTACCTCTATTATCTTCTCTGTGTTTCCTTCACCTTCCGAATACTAAGCTCTTTTTGCTTCCATTCCTCAGTTTATTTTGCCTTCCTGCCTCTTCTTTTCTTCCTCATGGATCCCCGCCCTGATAGGAAAGGTAAAAATCCTTTAGTAAAACCTTCTAGGGAGGAAATCCTCCAAGCCTTCCATCAGGCCCCCAGTGGCATCTCCATCTGCAGTCGCCCAACGACTGCTGCTCCGCCCTCGGCTAGGGCTCCTCCTCCAGCGCCTAGGGCTTTTTCTTCACCCTCTAAGGCATCACCTTCACCATGTTGTTTGGCATCTCCTCCGATTTTCGAGTCCAAACCCATGGGTCCAGGGGAGATACGTTCCACCGTGAAGGATCGGGACATAGAAAGACTTAGGGTAAAGTACAGTATACCCAACAATGTGTGTCTGTCCGCACCCTAGCATGGCAACAAGGTAACCAGTGGTTGGTTTGGTGGAATCACTCTATATGAGGAATTCTTCAAGAGTGGACTTCGTCTTCCTTTTCACCCTTTCTTTCTGAATCTTTTAGATAGGTATGATCTTGTCCCGGCGCAGCTAACCCCGAATTCCATTCGGATTATCTATGCATTCATAGTTCTCTGTCATTTTTATGGGGCTTCCGCCCGAGTTTCTCTCTTTCAGGCCTTGTATAAGATCTGAAACCCTAAGAAAAATGGGTGGTAGAGCTTTGCCTTCTGGCCTAAGAGAGCCCTCAAATTAGACTTACCATCTAAGGTTAAGGAATGGAAGTCTCACTTCTTTTATATTCATGTAGAGGGGGTGAAGACATCCTGGAGATTCCCTAACATCAGTCCCAACAAGAACTCGGTCATAGAAGAAAGAGATCGAGAGCTTTTCGATGCCCTTATGTCTTCTATCATCCCCCCTGTGCGGTGTTACTATCGAAGGATAACCTCTGTGAAGCCCTCGCAGCGTCGGTGTCGCTATCACCGGCAACCAGTGAGTGCCACCCTCTTCGATTATTAGCCGCAGCATATCTCTTTTTTTTAACTCTATCCCTTCAAGCAGAGATGAGGTTCTCCCCCGACTTCCTCACATAGGGCCTTAGGAAAAGAAAGAAGGTCGTCGGTGATCCAGCAGGAGCGGCACCCAAGAAACCTCGATGAACAGAGAAGGGCGGGTCACTCCAAACCTTCATGGCTTCACCCATAGCTCCCGAGGTCACTCTAGTAAGGGAACCGAGAAGGGAGGATCCCCCCATCGAAACGTCTGCAGCAGGGGTCCCTCCCATTGAGGCTGAGGAGGAGCCACTGAGAGAAAGACCCTTGGCCCCTGCTGGACCCGAGGGTGAGGCTATGGCAGAAGTAAGAGCAGCGACACCCCCGGCGCGGGGAGCTGGAGATGACCACTCCTCGGCCGCTCACCTGACATCAGAGGAGGTGGGAGTGTCACCTGACAGCATCCCTCTCTCGGCCAACCGTCCTGGGCCACCGCGATGCATCGAGGTCGCCTGGTGGAGCATCTTCTGAGTTGCTCGACCCTTCCCAATCTTTAGGCTGAGCTTCGACATCAGCCATTGGAGAAATCCCTCGACACCCTCTTCACCGCTGTCCTCCAAGTAAATACGCTAATCTTTTCGTCTTTGATTGAACATAGGCGACATTCTAACCATTGATGTGCATAGGTATCCAACGGTGTTTTTGTCCTTTGGGATGCCTGCATCGGGAGCTCTACCAGTCATAGGTGTGCCCAATCCGAGCTAAATGCTCTTAAGGCCCGGGTTGATGAGTTGACCCAGGAACTGTCTGAGGTCAAGGCTCAGGAAGCGGCAGTGTTCAGCACATTACAAGTTGCTGAAGAGGAGGGTCGATCTCACAAGGTGAGGTAGAAACAAAAGCCAGAGTTGGCGATGCCAAGTTGGCCGAATGGTGCGGATACCAAAGTTTGAAAGAGGCTTCGATCTAATTTAGTATGGCTTTAATTCTTTCATGTGTCCTATAAATAGAGTAATAATTTTACTTCTTTGAATTTGAGTCATGTAATTAAAGTTGATTTATTTCAATTTGGGTTCTTGAGTCCAAGTAGGGTTAAATTGGTTTGTATTTAGTGAGTTTAGTAGTTGGGTCCAAGAAAGGTATGGAATTGGATTCAAGGTAAGCAAGTGAGCTTGAAGATTGGATGCATTCAATCACTTCAACAAATCAATCGAAGGTGATCGCCACTTCAGCAAGCATTGTTGGGTGCCATGTCAACCTCTTGGTGTACACCTCATCAAGCCACATCACCATATATCACGTCACCAAGAAAAATTCAAATTCAAAGGAGCCACCCATATTTTTCTTCTCTTTTTAAGCTTAGTTATAAGTTGTTTCAACCTCCCACCCTTATAGTTAGCTTAGGTTGCAACTTTCTATGAAAAGCTCCATGTAATTTGAATTTTTAAAAGTCCTTTGGAGGCTTATAAATACTACTCCAAGCTCTCTTGTAAAGACAATTTATGATGAATGAAAGTTGAGTTTATTTTCTTCCATTTGTATTGGCAAATGTCCTCCGAGAGAGAGTGGGTGAGAGGCCCTTAGCTACTTCAAGAAAGTCATTTCCACACCAATATCCATTAGCCATTCTCCATCCCATCCCATCTTCAAGTTGCAAGAAGACTCCACAAAGAAGGCCAACCAAGCTACCTCAAATCCGCCAAGATTCTCGAAAATTTCAGGTTCCAAAGAAAAAGGTCTTTCGTGACAAGAAACAGATACAAGAAGTCCTGCAACTAGAGGAATCTCCTTGTCATCCAAGAATTTTATCCTTGAGTGTAAACCTTTCAATCTCTGATATATTAATGGCCGAATACCCCTCTTTCAATATTTTTCGATCTGAAATATTAGAATAACTAAGCTCTAGCCTGTATGGTTTCTTAGCCACAAAGATCCTTTCTCTTTACTATTTTGAAAGATTCTCCTCCAAGTCTAGTTTAACATGCAAATCTCTTCATAAAAATTTTTGTTCTTTTACATGAAAATGTAGCTTAGCTTCACTTTATTTTTTATTTAGTTATTATTATCTCCTCCTAGATTGCATTATTCCACTTCATCCCTCATCACCGAAGCCATGTCAAGGCTAAGGCCAACAGAAGAGAAATTGAGGAATGCCCTCCTCAGAGCAGATCATGCTGAAGATAGGGTGGACGCGGTTGAATTAAGGCCCGGGCCACCATGGAAAAGTTGGCTTCTACCAAGGCGAAGGTTTGGGAATCCTTGGAAAAGTTGACCGCCATCGAGGCTCAATCCATGGAGAAGGTTGCAGCCGCCCAGGTTGAAGCTTTGGTAAAGGTCAGCACCATCGAACATCGAGCTCGAAAAGCTGAGGAACTCTATAAAGGTTTCACAGATTTTGCTGCTGAGTGCAGTGAGGCGGCCATTGACACCTATGCTCAGGGTTTTGAGAAATCTAAGGAAAAGATCTCCCGAGTCTACAAATTACGTGGCCTTGAAGACATTCAGCCTGTGGATGAGGACGTCGAGGATGAGCCAGGACGCACTGAGCCTTAAGTTTAGTTTCCTTCTTCTTCTCTTTTTTTATATCTTGTAGCACGACCAATGTTGGTCTTTTGTATGACAATGATATTAATGAAAGGCATTTTTAATAGCTACACTTGTTGCTCAAATCTCGCAACTTCTTCGTTAGTAATGTTTTGGTTTCTTGGGCAATCATACTTCGGCTTTTGGCCTTTGATAATATGCCTCCATTTCTGTAAGTATGCTTAGAAAGTGGCCGGCTTAACCCATGGTCTTCACAGGGGTATTTAGATTTGTATTTGTATCTTAAGTTTTTGCCAAGACGCTCATTGGCATTGATCGTCACCCTAGGGTATCATGTCTTTAGGGTTTTTTATGTCGGCCTGCGAGTTTGACTCAAGGCCGCCAAGAACACAGGACTTGAACCATCGGAGGTTTCTTACGCTGGTCTAAGGTGTCTATGATCTTGGGACCACTTAGGTTCTTTTGAAAACTTTCACGGAGGTTTCTCGCACCGGCCCGGGAGTTTGACTCGGGGCCGCCGAGAATACAAGACTTGAACCACCAGAGGTTTCTTGCACCAGTCCATGGTGTTTGTGATCTTGGGACCACCGAGGTCCTTTTGAAAACTTCCATAGGGGTTTCTCATGCTGGCCCGGAAGTTTGACTTGGGGCCACCGAGAATACAAGACTTGAACCACCGAAGGTTTCTTGCGCCAATCCAGGGTGTCTATGATCTCGAGACCATCGAGGTCCTTTTGAAAACTTTCACGGGGGTTTCTCGTGCCGGCCCGAAAGTTTGACTTGAGGTCGCCAAGAACATGGGACTTAAACCATCGGAGGTTTCTCGTGCCGATCCGAAGTGTTTGTGATATCGGGACCACCGAGGTCCTTTTGAAAACTTCCTTGGGGTTTCTCGTGCCGGCCCGGGAGTTTGACTCGAGACCGCCGAGAACCCAAGACTTGAACCACCGGAGGTTTCTAGCGCCGGTCTGGGGTGTCTGTGATCTCGAAACCACTGAGTTCCTTTTGAAAACTTTCACTGAGGTTTCTCCATCGGCCCGGGAGTTTGACTCGGGGCCACCAAGAACACAGGACTTGAACCACCATAGGTTTCTCGCACCGGTCCGGGGTGTCTATGATCTCGGGACCGCCGAAGTCCTTTTGAAAACTTTTGTTTTAAACAAAGAAATAGGATTGAAAACTCTCTTTTTATAATCATTGGCCATGTACACTCACTATTGGTAATATCGGCAAAGATTGCTCGCATTCCAAGTACGCAGGATCGGTTGTCCGTCTATCCCTTCGAGTCTGTAAGCTCATCGATGAAGTGCTTTCATGACCCGATAAGGTCCCTCCCAATTTAAGGATAGCTTGCCTCCTTCAACCGGTTTGAATACTTCAACTCTCCTCAGGATTAGATCTCCAGAGCGGAACATCTTAGAACGGACCTGGGCATTATAATATTTTGTCGCCCGTTGGAGAAACGTGGCCATCATGAATCATGCAAGATCCCGAGTTTCGTCGATGAAGTCTAGATTAGCCCTTAGTTGATCAGAATTGTCTTCATTTTATATAGCTCCATTCGGGGACTGGGAAAACCAATCTTCACCAGGATGACTACTTCAGATTCGAAGACGAGGCTGAAAGGAGTCTCTCCCATGGAGACTCTAGGAGTCGTATGATATTCCCATAATATGTTTGGGAGTTCCTCCACCCATCTGCCCTTAAGCTCATCCAATCGAGTTCTGAGTCCTCAAAGGATGGTCCAATTCGTAACTTCTGCCTCTCCGTTAGTCTATGGATGTCCAACAGAAGTGAATCGATGACATATACCTAGTTCGATGCAAAAGGCTTTGAATGCTGAGTTGTCAAACTGGCGATCGTTATCGGTGATTACGGTATGGGGCAAACCAAACCGGCAGATGATAGATTTTCAAAAAAATGCCTTCACCTTACTCTCGATGATCTTGGCCAACGCCTCGACTTTGACTCATTTAGTGAAATAGTCGATGGCGACTAATAAAAACCTTTGCTGTCCTGAAGCCGTTAGAAAAGGTCTGAGAATATCCATTCCCTACTGAGCGAAGGTCCATGAAGCAGAAAGAAGACTTAATTGAGAAGCTAGCTATCGCTGGATATTAGAATGCCATTAGCAACGGTCACATTTTTGAACCAGCTCGATGGCGTCTTATCGCATAGTGAGCTAGTAATATCCCTGACAAAGAGCTTTATGCGCCAGAGATCTGCCCCCTATATGATTCCCGCATATGCCTTCATAGATCTCCCTGAGAAAATAATTGGCATCTGCTGGACCAATACATTTAAGAAGGGGATGAGAGAAAGACTTATTGTATAAGTGCCCATTCAGCAACACGAACTTGGCTGACTCCACTTAAGAAATCTGGCTTCTGTGGGATCGGCAGGGAGAGTACCATCAGTGATGTAGTGGATATAAGCATCCATCCAGGTTGGCTCTTGCATAACTGGTACAATCTCCTCCGTTGAGTCAATAGTTAGGCTTTCCAAGTGTTCGATATACGTCCTACCCAAACAATCATCCACCAAAGTGGCTAACCGCAATAATGCATCAGCTTTAGCATTCTCACCTCTGGAGATGTAGCTAATAGTAAAGTAAACCAGTGAGGAGGTTAGCGACTTAACCTTATTCATATATCGAGACATGGTAGGGTCTTGAGTCTCAAACTCTCCAATGACATGTCCAGAGACGAGCTAAGAGTCAGTGAAGGCCCTGAGGCATTTTACTCCAAGTTCTTGGGCAAGCTTGATTCCGACTAGGAAGGCTTCATATTTAGCCTGGCTCTAACACGACGCCTTCCGGATTTGCTAGGATAAGGCCTGCTCCACTTCCTTGAGAGTTAGAGGCACCATCGATATGGAGAATCCAAGCTTCCGCCAAATCTTCCTCAGCACCTGGGCACTTTATAAGGATGTTGATAAGTCTATTTATTATCCCAATTTAACTATTAAAATAAATATTAATTATTTTAAATTTATTAAGAATTAATACTTTTATGGATGTTTACAGAAAAGGAGCCTATAGATGGAAAGAGCTCGATTTTTGGAGTCCAACGATGCAGACGGCATTCAAATCAAGACTCGGTTTGCCCAAAAAGGAAGAAAAAGATGATTTTGCATGATTTTGGTGCAAACTAAGGCTGGTGATGTTGAATGGATGGCTGAAAAATTTTCTTACAATATCTAAACGATCTTGAGCGCCCGATTGACTCCAACTTTGATTAGGAGGAAATCCTAGATGAGCTATATAAAAGGAAGACCTCATGCAGTAGTTGGGGGAAGGAGTTTCTAAAAAGCTCTTTTTATTCTTCTTTTATTTAGATTATTGTATTTAGGCCTGCGAAAGAAAAATTATGAAGGGGATGCTGGTAGCAGCAATGCATGGCTAGATTCCTTCAACTTAGAATAATGATGAAGCATGTAATCAGGTTTTATCTTTCTTTTATTCTTAATATCTATGCAATAAAAATTATGCTCTTCTTTATTATATCTTTTTAGTTATTTTTTGATTGAGGTTTTGATCTAGCATACATGGCATGTACCCTCTATCGACGTACCATGATCTCAGATACGGTATGTGCCTAAGAGAGACAGATCATAGTATGATAGATTAGACCCTTAACCTTGCAATTATTAGATATTTATACTCTAAGCGGATGTACCATGATGTCCTGATACGATCCGTGTCTGACAAGAGATAAATTATTCTAATTTTAAATTTATAAAAATTATTACTATTGTAACATTAAAAAAAAGATAAAAACCTATTTGCATGGTGAATTTAGATTCCTGGGTTGCTTCTCCTGCTATTTGAATTTCGTTGATTAATTAGTTGTTATCTTTTAATAACCGCTATTCTTAATATAATCCTTTACAAATATTTTTTTTTTTTCGTGAAATAATTGCCCTTACCGAGGATACGATTCCGATTCACCACTAGCTATAGTAGTGAGTAGGTTTTATTTTTGACCGCTAATGACAGCGATCAAATTTTGGCACCGTTGATGGGGATCCAGGCACGATTAGTTCATAAAAAATATTTAAAAAATAAAAAAATTATTATAAATTTCTCTTAATTTTATTATTTTTGATGTTTTTATTATTTCATTATTATTCATGCTTCTATATAAAAGAAAAGAGTAAAAAAAATTTCTTTTTTTGTTGAATAGTTATTGCTCTCTTTAGCTTATTGCTTTTTTTTAGTTACCTTAATTATTAGATTTTCTTATTTTCTTTTTAACATAAAAAAATTACTTTCCTTCTTATCACAAATCCTCTTTTAACCTAATTAACTTTTTTTTTAATTAACTTACCTTAAAGAACCTAAAAGAAAACCCTAAGACACTTTCCATAAAACATAATTAATTTAAGAAAAAAATAAATAATAATAAAAATAAAAATAAAAATAAATATAATAAAAAAATATTTTATTTCTATGCTTAGATTGACTTAGGTAAATTTATTTTTTGTAAAACTTAAATTTTTTTTATTGACATCTCATAATTTATTAGAAAATTAGAAACTTAATCATAAAAATATTTAAAAAAGTAATTAGATTAATTTTGTTTGATAATTCTAAGAGCTGGACATTTGCTTGTTGCAAAGCATTTTATAATTAACTTTAAGGGAACAAACCCTTAATCAAGATAAGATGGGGAGTTGATCACCCTTCTTTGGCCCACAAACCACATCCTTTATTTTGCATTAACCCAAGCCTTTAACTCTAAAATTAACTAGACGTCAGCTCCTAAGGAACTCAAGCTCAATAGGACAAGACACCCAAAAGAGTTGGACCGGATTAGGATTGACTGCTTTAACTGGTGTTTAGAAAAGGAAAGAAAAGTGGTTGCTTAATTGATTCCGTTCGCTTACCTAGTAAGTGACGGGGGGACTCCCATTAACCTTACCCTTAACTGGCTAGTTGATCAGTTAATTTTTGACTTAGATGGCTCCAAGGCAGTCTCGGAAGTTAGGAGCTATCTAGATGTAGGTTAAACCTAGGATAGAGAGTCTAATCTTTGTTAATTTGATTACTAATAATTATTAAACCCTAACTAAATTATTCTTCATTGCTCTTAGTTCTAGAAATCTTTTAGGATATTTTCTTTAGAGTCTTCTTCTTTTTCTTCTAGTACATTAGTTAAAAAAAAAAAGTTTGCTTTCGAGTGTATTGGTAGGGTATATGCTTAGTCGCCAATCGTTACAACCCAACCTCATATTCTTAAATCCTGAAATAGAGAGAACTTATAGAGCAAACGGAGCATGCATTATAGATCTTAATTAAAAATAATCCACCATATCAATTGAAGGAGTACTTCGCTCCTTTACAATATACATATTCACCATGTATACAAGTACCCCTAGTAGAGGCTGTCCAATATAAAATTAAGTCCAGTGTAATCCAAATGTTACCAGCTTTCCATGGATTTACAAATGAAGATCCCTATAAACACTTAGATGAATTCTTGGAAATTTGCTCAACTGTCAAGTTTCAAAATTTCTCCGATGAGGCACTTAGGCTTAAGTTATTCCCTTTCTCCCTAAAGATAGAGCCAAGTATTGGTTAAATTCACTAGACACTATAATTTCAACTTTGGACCAACTTTAGAGGAAATTTCTTAAGAAATACTTTCCTATAGGAAAAGCGAATCAAATCAGAAAAGCCATAACCAGTTTTTTCCGGTTAGAGAGAGAAATATTTCACGAAACGTGAGAGAGATTAAAAGAATTAACTAGAAAATGTCCACACCATGCAATACCTAAATGGCAGTTAGTTCAATATTTTTATGATGGATTATCAAAAGACATCGACAAATGATGGATACCTCATGTGGAGGAACATTTATGCTAAAAAATGAACATGAGGCATGATAGCTTTTTGAAACTCTAAGTGAAAATTTCTTGTACCATATGTCTGCTGCTCATAGAGATCCTCCCACAGAACCTAAGAGAGGTGAAATATACAATATAGGTCAGTCCATAGACATCTATATCAAAATTGATGAACTATCCCAAAAACTGGATCGAATTCTATAAGTTGAAAACACCTCTTCCCCATCTACTCAATTACATGAGCTATGTATAATTTGTTCAAGTCCGACTCATTCTATAGGGGAATGTCCAGCCGCATACCAATATCTTGAGCTTGTTCGGGATCAAGCCTATCCAGTCCAAACCTGAATGGCTCCTAGACCAGGAAATGATCCATATTTAAATACTTACAATCCTAGCTGGTAAAATCACTCAAATTTTTTATGGAAACCCCAACCTATAATTAATCCAACATCAATTAGACCTAACCATCAGGAGACCCAATTTAGAAGCATGTCGTATTCCCAATATCCAAGTGCTCCTCAACCTTTACCAAATAATTATGATCCTACTTTCGAAGAAAAGGTATTGCAAGCATTGAAAGGGCTAGAAATGAATACTCTTCTTCTTCACTCACACACACAATCCATTGCAAAACTAGAAAGAGAATGGGGTAAGCTACTGAGTTAGCCCGAAGCTAATCCTAGAGACCTAAACATCCAAGGATCAAAACAAGAAGCCTAGATTAACCAACTAAGTGTTATTCATACATTAAGATCTGAAAAATAAATAGATAACCAGATGGGTACATATAAAGAAGAAGAATTAGAAGTTCCACCACATGAATAACTTATTGAGCTGGATCAGCCCGAAACACCTAAGGTATTAGAGTCTAATATAATGCCCAACCTACCAGATGAGCCCATGTTAGAAGGAGATAAACCAAAAATTAGGGTTGTAGCACCATTCTCAAATAGACTTAAGTTCAATCAAAATTCAGCTCAATTCAATAATATTTTAGAGGTCTTTAAGTAAATTAAAATGAACATCCCCTTACTAGACATAATCCAACAAATTTCAGCCTATGCCAAATTTCTTAAGGATCTATGTACCAGAAAGAAGACCATTAATGTGCCCAAAAGAGCCTTTCTGACAACCAATGTGAGCTCTTACCTATCAAACCATATGCTAGTAAAATACAAAGATCCAGGGTTACCCACTATTTCATGCATTATGGGAAACACCCTCATAAATAGGGCTCTATTAGACTTAGGGGCAAGTGTTAATATATTGCCATACTCTGTATATGAGCAACTAAGGTTGGAAGAACTAAAGCCTATGGAAATGATCCTACAACAAGTAGATCACTCTTTGAAAGTACCCAAGAGAATAGTAGAGGATGTATTAATCAAAGTTGGTGACTTTATCTACCCGGTGGACTTTGTGATTTTAGAAACTGAACTGGTGACAAACCCAAAGAGCCACATCCCAGTAATTTTAGGTAGACCATTTTTAGCCACAGCTAATGCCTTAATTAATTGCCGAAATGGATTAATGAAACTTTCCTTTAGAATATGTTAATTGATCTTAATATTTTTCAATCTTACCAATACACATCAAACGAGCGACTCAAATTATGTTCAGGATACTGTTTATGATCCAATTGACCTTAGTGATAAAGAGCTTGATTTAGAAATTTGCATAAACCAAGATGGGGAGAAAATTAATGAGGTTGCTATAGTTGATAAAAAATTTAAGATGAAAACTTCCAACTGAACCACTAGAGAAAGCACCTGAACCATTACCCAAACCATCAATAAAGGAAGCACCCAAATTAGAACTGAAACCACTTCCCAAGCATCTCAACTATAAAAATCTAGGTCCATCAGAAACCCTGCCTATGATTATTTCAACCAACCTAGACTCCATAAAAGAAGAGAAACTATTGAATGAGAATAAAGAAGCATTAGGATGGACCATGACTAACATAAAAGAGTTTAGCCCCTCGATCATTCAACATAGGATTCACTTAAGGGAGAAAACCAAGCCTATAAGAGAATCCCAAAGAAAACTTAAACCAACCATGAAGGAAGTAGTAAAGGAAGAGATCATCAAACTCGTTGATAATGGTAATCAAAGTGAGCCATGACATATGGCTAAAGACGTTAAACTTAGCGCTTTTTGGAAGGCAACCCAAAATTTTTATGTTCTAACCTTTATTTTTATGATTCTTATTTTTAGGAATAAGAGACTACTCCGCACGGTCACTCCTAACATTACACGAGGCATATTTCGTTCTTGTTTCATTCTTCCTTACTTCATTAAGGACAATGAGAATTAAGTGGGGGGTAAAAGAAACCTTTTTGAAAAATATTTTAAAAATACCTTGGCATTTTTTTAAAAATTTTAAAATTTTATAAATCATGTGTTGTAAAAGAAATTCTTGAGCAAAATTAACTAGGAAAAGGTAATAAAGTTAGAAAGTATTGACTAATTACTATAGAGAGCTAAGGAGCAGACTAACTGGTCAAACTTTTAGTAACCTACTTAGGTCATCCAAAGGCGATTAGCAATTTCATTGCACATGCACACTGACGAGGTAAATTAGGTATTAGTTATAAGGTCAATTGAAGATTCAATTATTACTAAAAATTGGTAATTGATATACACCCTAATGAGAAAAACTTGAATTTAAGGAAAGAGCTACCTGCCTGATAAAAAAAATATATATATATATATATATATATATATATATATATATATAATAAGTCTAAACATTGGTTTTTCATCGAGTAACTGGGTACCTTCGCCTAAGTAAGCATTGTTGTTCGCATCAAAAAATGGGAAATGTGAAGATATCGCTAAAAAAATTAAAAATAAATAAAATATATATATTAGGCAGTGTGAAAGCTACCTCAGGTTATGTGCTTAATTTGAGGGTGTATAAAAAATTAATCAAAGTAAGTGATAAGTGAAGATACCATTGTTTCTTACAAGCTAGTACCGAAATGCTAAGTTAGCCATCACAAACATAAGTGTTGTAGATCTATAGATGAACTCTAAGAAAATTTCTGATAGTTCTGACTGTAAAATTTACTTTAGAAACTCAATACTTAATTAGTAATACTGGCTAGCTTCTTTCAACCTTAAGCCTAGATTTAATTTTACAAAAAAGAATTTTAGTGACGCATGGTTTTATTTTAATTACATTGCTAAGAGAGTAGCAATTATTAAGTTGGGGGTATGATAAGTCTATTTATTATCCCAATTTAACTATTAAAATAAATAGTAATTACTTTGAATTTATTAAGAATTGATATATTTTATGGATGTTTGCAGAAAAGGAGCCTATAAATGGAAGAGCTCGATTTTTTGAGTCCAACGATGCAGACGACACTCAAATCAGGATTCGGTTTGCCCAAAAAGGAAGAAAGAGATGATTTTGTATGATTTTCGGTGCAAACTAAGGCAGGTGATGTTGAACAGATGGCTAAATTTTTTTTCACAATATCTGAACGATCTTGAGCGCTCGATTAACTCTAACTTTGACTATGAGGAAACCCTAGACGAGCTCTATAAAAGGAGGACCTCAAGTAGTAGTTGGAAAAAGGAGTTTCTAAAAAGCTATTTTTATTCTTTTTTTATTTAGCTTATTTTATTTAGGCATGCGAAAGAAAAATTATAGAGGGGATGCTGGTAGTAGCAATAAGTGGCTAGATTCCTTCAACTTAGAATAATGATGAAGCATGTAATCAGGTTTTATCTTTCTTTTTGTTCTTAATGTTATGCAATAAAAATTATGCTCTTCTTTATTATATCTTTTGAGTTATTTTTCTGATCGAGGTTTTGATCTGGCATACACGATATGTACCCTCTATCGACGTACCGTGATCTTAGGATACAGTACATGTCTAAGAGAGACAGATCGTAGTATGATAGATTAGACTCTTAACCTTGCAATTATTAGATAGTTTATACCCTAAGCAGACATGCTATGATCTCCTGATATGGTCCATGCCTGACGAGAGATAAATTATTCTAATTTTAAATTTGTAAAAATTATTACTATTGTAACATTAAAAAAAGAAGATAAAACCTGTTTGCATGGTTGATTCAAATTTCTGGGCTGCTTCTCCTGCTATTTGAATTTCATTGATTAATTAGTTATTATCTTTTAATAACCATTATTCTTAATATAATCCTTTACAGATAAATTTTTTTTTATATAAAATAATTGCTCTTGATCCCCAAGGATACGATTCCGATTCACCACTAGCTATAGTAGTGAGTAGGTTTTATTTTTGACCACCAACGACAGCCATTAGATGTCTTCGATTTGCTCGTCCATCCATATACATTCTACTAGGAAGTCTGCCATACCTTGGACTTAAGGGCAGATCGAAACTGGAATAAAAGATCAAATTCCCCCAGTTTAACAGCCCACTTGGCTAAGCGACCTGAGGTGTCAGGATGAGCTAAAATAGCTTTGAAAGGCTAGTCCATGAGCACCACGATCGGATGGGCTTGGAAGTATGGTCGGAGATACTGAGCAGAGATGATCAAAGCAAAAATAATCTTCTCAGTTCTAGAATACCGAACCTCCGCATTATGAAGCACCTTGCTAGTGTAATAAATAGGTTTTTGTGCTCCGTCGGGGTCAAGCTGGACCAGAACGGAACTAACCGCCTCTGAAGTGGTGGCGAGATAGAGTAAGAGCTTTTCTCCTTCCTTAGGCTTTGCCTCTGAAGTGGCGACGAAATAGAGTAAGAGCTTTTCTCCTTCCTTAGGCTTTGATAGTAATGGCGGTGCAGATAAGATCCTTCAACTCCTCAAAGGCTCTTTGGCAACCATCCATCCACTCAAAGCCATCAACTTTATGTAGAGCTTTTAAAAATGGCAAGCAACTCTCAGCTGATCTAGATAGGAATCAGCTCAAGGCGGCTACTCTTTCGGTGAGCCGTTGCACTTTCTTCTTACTAGATGGCTGCCTCATGCTAAGGATGGCTTGGATCTTCTCAGGATTTGCTTTAATCCACTACTAGGTCACTAGGAAACCCAAGAATTTTTTGGCAGTGACACCGAAGGTACATTTATGGGCGTTGACCTTAATCTGATGGCTCCAAAGATTGTTGAATGTCTCCTCCAAGTCAGCAACGTGCTTGGCGATGTGGGTGCTTTTAGTCAGCATATCATCCACATACTCCTCCATGTTGCGCCCAATCTGGTCTTTAAAGACCTTATTCATCAACCTCTGATAGGTGGCTCCAGCATTTTTCAGCCCGAAAGGCATTACCTTATAGCAGTAGATGCCCTTCTCCATAATGAAAGAGGTGTTTTCTTCATCCATCACGTCCATCTTTATTTGATTATACCAGGAGAAGGCATCCATGAAACTGAGGAGCTCATGGCCATATTTGAAGTCCACCAGCTGATCAATCTGTGGCAAGGGAAAACTGTCTTTGGGACATACCTTATTAAGATCAGTGAAATTGATGCAGATCTGCTAGCTTCCACTTGCCTTTCGGACCATGACCACATTAGCTAGCCAATTTGGATATTAAACCTCTTGGATGTGGCCAGCGGCAAGCAATTTGTTGACCCCTTCATCTATAGCTCTCTGCTGCTCAGGGATAAAACTTCTCTTTTTCTGGCGGATGGATCGATACTTTGGATCAGCATTGAGTTTATGAGTTATCACCTTCGGAGGAATGCCAGGCATGTCTGATGTTGACCATGCGAAGATATCTGAATTTGCCCGCAAGAATGTGAGGAGTTGAATTTTCATTTCCAAATGAAGAAGCTTACCAATTTGCACGATTTTCATAAGATCATCCCCCAATGGATAAGAAAGTAGGCATTTAGCTGACTCTCCTCTTCTTTCAGACTCCTTGGGGTCGAACAACACCGAAGTCGATGGAGCCATCATCTCTTGAGGGCTGGGAGCCATGTGATAGCATAACTATGCAAGATTTTGCTCAGCGCCGATCCCTCCATTGGTAGGGAACCTCACGAGCAAACGCCTGATGGATATCACCGCATCCAAGAGGTTCAACCCAGGTCGGCCGAGTATGGCATTGTACACCAACGGTATCCGAGCCATCAAGAACCTCATTAGGACCATACTTTGACATGGTGGCAATCATGTCATGACTGATAAGGTGATCTCGCCCTCGACTCTGACTGAGTCTCCCATGAAGCTGACTAGAGGCATGGTCACTGGTTGTACAGAATCAAAAGATAGACCCATCCGAACAAAAGCATCATAGGTAAGTATGTCTGCTAAACTCCCACTATCCATAAGTATTCTTTTTACAGGATGCTTAGCGATCGTCATAGAGACGACTACGCTATCATCATTCAAGTTGCCCCTCCCCTCTAACTCCCTTTCAAGAAAGGAATTTACATCTTCTACTCCCTCGTTCCCCCTTGGCCTTTTAGAGGATGAAGCCGCTCCCCAGGAAAGCATGCCCATTGTCCGTTCTGTTGGAGTATTGTCAATGTTGGCCTAAACAGGTGGGGTTCCCATTAAAGCTGGGATAGCCGGTGGTCCTTCCTTCTGGATGAACTTTCAAGATAGCCCCTTTGAATAAGCTCTTCAATGGCACGCTTCAAGTTGCAGCACTCTTTAGTGTCGTGGCCATAATCCCTGTGGAAGCAACAGGAGCGACTCCTGTCGCGAGCAGTATTTATCCTCAGCGGAGGAGGGCGCTGGAGATAGGGCTCACTTTCAATTTTCATGAGGATGTGAGATCTAGGGGCAAGGAGAGGTGTATAGCTTTCTTCCTTGGTGGTCAAGTTTCGGCACTGATTGTCTGGCCGGCGCGGGGGCTCAGGCTTCTTGGGAGGAAGTCTGCTTGGCTCTTCCCAAACCGGCTTCTTGCTAGTTCCCCTATCAATGTTCCTTCGAGTGAAATCAGCTTCATCGGCACAAATATACTTATGTGCATGATCCAGGAGTTTGACATAGGAACTAGAGGGCTTCTTGTCTAAAGAATAAGTGAAGCGAGAAGGACGAAGTCCTCGCTTCAAGGCCAGGGTGGCCACAGCATCATCCAAGTGATACACCTCGAGGGCCGCCACCTTGAATCGGGCTATGAAGTCCTTTAATAGTTCTCCTTTTCTCTATTGAAAGGAGAATAGGTTGTCAGCCACTCGAGGGATCTTCCGACAGGCATCAAACTATGCCAAAAAGGCCTTCTCCAACTATTGGAAGGAGTCAATGCTGCGCGGAAGTAGCCGGGAATACCAGGCGCGCATAGCCTTTCAAATAGTAGCAGAGAAGGCAATACATAGGAGGGCGTCGATTGCTCCTTGGACTTACATGAGGGATTTATAGCTTTTCAAGTGATCCAGAGGGTCCGTGGTACCATCATAAGGATCCAGCTAGGGAAGACAGAACCGATGAGGTATGGGTTCCTCCATAATCTGGTAGGTAAGGAAGGGCGAGTATCATATTCCATCCCCGATTGGTTGTTAAGCCTCTGACTAAGCTCCTCCAAGCGCTGATCCTGCTCCTCTAAATGCCTCTCCATCTGGTCATTAGGGTCCTCGCCCACCGATTCAGAGGATGAAGAGGGAGAGTAATGGGGCTGATAATATATGAACCTTTAGGTTTCTTCCCCCGTCATTGCTTGTAGTTGCCGGAGTGAAGAGTGGGGGACCGAGACCTCTTGAAGGTTTCCCGACGATAGAGCCTGGATGGAGCTTAACAATGATGACGCTCCTCATGGGAGAATCTTCTGTATGTAGACTGTTGGCTAGTTGGTGCAACAGTCATGGGTGGCACCGGAGGTCCAGCCTGCTGTTGATCAGTCGCCAGTCGCTGCTCTGGCAACTTACGGACTACCCTGATGAGAGCTTGGACCTACTAAGTGAGATTAGCCAGCTGCTCTTGTGGGTAGCTAAGATTAGTGGTGATGAAGAAGTAAAAAAGTTGGCCTCTGATTGCCCGACCCAACGGGGATGCCCCCCAGCGGAGTTAGAAGAAGCCTCTTGAGCATGTGTTCCCTCCATTGGGACTTGAAGAAAGGCAAGCCCTCCTACCTGGCGCGCCAATCTGATGATGCCCGATCACCTTGAGCTGACGTCCTTGAGCATCAACTGGTACACCACTAATCTGCCGAAAGGGCTTTTCTTCATCTTCAAGGCCTGCAAGAAGTCTCAGGGGCCGAATATTCTGGCAAGAACCTTCTGACGCTTAAGTTAGTGATCAGGATCACAACAGTAAGCTTGAGAGAGTTTAAAAGAGGTAGATTGTAGAACTGGTTGAGTCCTTGGCTTCTCTCCTCTCCTTACCTATTTATTAGCCTCTTGAGTCTGCTTGGCTTGCTTGCTAAGATTAGGATCTCCTGATGGGTTAATGTTTTTACAGATAGAATGTCAGAGCTGGTCGGATTGGATCTGCATCTTCTGATTCTGGATGTTTGGTACTTTACAACAGGTAATTGCCTTTTAAGGCTTATTTAGCTAGGGTCATTAAATTTCGCTAATAATTTTTTAGACTTCACTGGCTTTTTTTGACCCGAGGTGATTGGTACTTTACAGCAGATAATCGCCTTTTGAGGCTTATTTAGCCAGGGTCATTAAATTTCACTAATGACTTTTTGGGCTTCACTGGCTTTTTCTGACCCAAGGTGATTAGTACTTTACAACAGATAATCGCCTTTTGAGGCTTATTTAGCCAAGATCTTTAAATTTCGCTAATGACTTTTTGGGCTTCACTGGCTTTTTCTGACCCGAAGTGATTGGTTCTTTACAGCATATAATCGCCTTTTGAGGCTTATTTAGCCAGGGTCATTAAATTTTGCTAATGACTTTTTTGGCTTCACTGGCTTTTTCTGACCCGAGGTGATTGGACTTTACAGCAGATAATTATCTTTTGAGGCTTATTTAGCCTGGGTTATTATTGTCGTCTAATGGGTCATGACTTTTTGGGGCTCATGTTGGAACTAACGGTTCCTGTCTTATTAAACCGACAGGGATCGAGAATGGTGGATGAGCTCGGCTTTGTCCATGCAAAAGCTTGTTTGGAAAGCTGGAATGAACCATGATAATAAGACAAAAAGGGCACCGATGCCGCTCAGGAGCCGGAGTCGCCTAGAGACCGCCTCGGGTCGCCTAGGGATCACCTATGGCCGCCTAGGGACCGCCTCTGTAGCTGGGGCCGCTTAGGAATCGCCTTGGGCCGTCTAGGGACCGCTTCCGTAGCTGGGGCTACCTAGGAACTACCTAGGGACCGCTTCAGTAGCTGGGGCCGCTTAGGAATTGCCTAGGGACCGCTTCGGTAGGTGGGACCGCCTAGGAACCGCCTTGGGCCGTTTGAGGACCGCTTTTGTAGCTAGAGCCGCCTAGGAACCGCATAGGGACCGCTTCAGTAGCTGAGGCCACCTAGGAATCGCCTAGGGACCGCTTTGGTATAGCTGGGGCCGCCTAGGAACCACCTTGGACTGCTTAGGGACCGTTTCGGTAGCTGGGGCCACCTAGGAACCGCTTCTATAGCTGAAGCGATATAGGAACCATTTTGGTAGCTTCTGACGGTTAATTTTCATGTGGATTTTACTAGCCACAATGATAAATCTTTCTTACCCATTCGTCAGGAGAATGGAGCTAAAATTCACTCTTTGTTTGACAACCACTCTAAATTGTCCTCATGTCAATGAGCCAGGGGCTGGCCAGAGGTTTGTGGCCGTAAATCCAACGCTTAATATGTACCTCTCATCCACTAACACGGAGAGCATCAACAACAGAATTAACCGAGTAGGGCTCTCCCACATTAATCACAGTTCCAGTTATACAACCTTAATTACTTGCACCAGCTCCAATGGTTACTGGGATAGAATCACAGAAGAGTAGTTCACTAGCTCTGAGCTCATCCAAAAGTACATTTAACGGTCGATATGGAGATTTCTCCCCATGAGTGCAGCAAGCCACAAAGTTGACGACTTGCTTGCTTTCAACGAGGCCATCAAGGTACCCGCAACGATTATATTGTAGCCGTACTGGAGGGATTAGTACAGCCAGGGCCACGGTTCAATGATGTCCGGTTCGATTGTGGTGCAATTTCTCGCGCTTGGGTGCCAGTCAAATGGCACAAAGTTTTGAAGTTAGCATCCCTCGTGGTTGTTCCTGTTTATGGCGTGCCATCTGCCGAGCCGCCCCGACAGTCATGACTGATATTCATTGGATGATAGGGATGGGAGGTCAGTTGATGTCGTCCAGGACTCTTGGATAGCTGATCTTCCCTTATCTCAATGGCCGACTTTTATAAGCTCTGAAGTTGATTCCACATTGTGTGTCTCTTCTCTGATCAGTCAGGAGAGTGCTGCTTGGAACACTACCATGGTTCTTCGGTTATTCGGAGCAGAGCTTGCTCATTGGATTCTGGCCATGCCTCTACCTATTTCTGCAGGGCCGGATCACAGGCTGTGGCGCTGATCCTGTCTCCCTTGTGCTCCTACTAGAGAATTGGTGGCTCGCTTCCGTTCTCAGGCCGTTGGTATTAGAGATGTTGCTTGGATATGGAGATTGCCTGTTCACCCAAGAATTCAGCTATTTTTGTGGAAGATCAAGTGGGATCGCTTACCTACTTGCTCTCTTCTGGCTGGTCGGGGCCTCTCCATATTACCTCTCTGTCCGATATGCGGGATGCAGGTTGAATCTATTGACCATGTTCTATTTTTATGTTCTCGTGCATCTCAGATATGGCAGATGATCCATTTTAACCCATGGATGCTGGAGGATGGATCAATCCGGCTTTCCTTCCTGAATGCTCTTCGGTCGCCTTCTCAGTACGGATCTTATTCTCAAGGTGTATTATCTGCCTATGTGGCTTATCATATCTGGTTGACCAGGAATAAGATTGTCTTTGCTGAGGAGACGGTCTCTCATCAGGCGATCATCCGTCGTTCTCTCTCTCATGCAAAGGAGTACACTCGCTGTTACCTTACTGTTCACACTGACGGATCCGGCCTCTGGGACTCCCCTGCTGCTTTGGCAGCGAACCGTACCACGGTTTTCATTTCTTGGGTGTCCCCACCTCCGGGTTATGTCAAAGTGAACTTTGACGGCTCTGTCTCTGATCGTTCTGCTGGATCAGGTTTTATCATTCGAGGGTCGAATGGGCAGTTACTAGCAGCTAGCGGCCACAGCTCAATCGACATTTCGGTTCCTATGGCTGAGCTACAGGCGGCATGGGCTGGTATCACACATGCTGTACGACATTTGGGCTATCAGCGGCTGATTATTAAGGGTGACTCACTTACGATTATCAGATGGATTAAGAGGGAGGGGGACTCCTATTCTTGCCTTAATCCTCTGATTAGAGACATTTCAGTCACTCTTCAGTCTACTAGTGCTTTTCAGATTCAGCATAGCTATCGGAAAGCCAATGTTGCGGCTGATTATGTTGCTTCTGCTGTTGCTCGCAACCCTGGCCGATGGATTTGGCATCCTGGGATACCTTGTCCTGTCTTACTACAGCAAATTTTGTACTCAGATGCTTCGGGTTTGACTCGCGCCAGAGTGGTGTGATCGCCCGGCTGTAACAAAAAAAAAATGGCACAAAGTTTGCTAGCTTCTACAAAAATGCATTTTTAGAAATAATTAATTTTTTTAATAAGTTTTATTTATCAGCTTTAATTTAAATAAAATTTTATTTCAATTATTTGTTTTTGAAAATTTTTTAAAGATTATATTCATCCAAATAATTGAAGAAAATATATTTTGAGTAGAATAAAAATCAGAATTAATTAGGAAATGGCCAAGTCAAAGTTCGTAGAGTATTGGTTTTCTTTGTCTCCCTCCGCTCCTCCTCCACTTCCACCACTCTTAAATCCCTACCCTTCTCTTCCTCAGTACCAGAGGAGGCAGCAAAAATTAGAGGAAGAAACTCTCTACTTCTTCTGAGCAACGAGGGAGTTGCGATGAGCGTTCTTGAGAAAAGAGGAGTTGGTCTTTGGAATTTGGTGGGGAGCGCGGGCGGAGAGTGGAGTTGGCTGTTAGCATTGCCATGGTCTCTTGCGCTTGGAAGCGTGGAGAGGTATGGAAAAGAGAACGGAGGCACGAGGAAGAGGGAGGCGATTTGGAAGCCGCGGAAGAAGGGAAGCCAAGCGACTGCAGGCTGATGGCAGGATGAGAGAGCGGAGGTCATGTGCGTCTCGGCCGGTTTCCACCAGGGAAATTCTATTTGGCCCGCTGTTATTGCTTGGTAGCCCCCCACGCCAAATAAAAAAAATGGTATATTTGCCTCTAAAATTTTAGAACCAAAATATCCCTTCTTACAAAACAGCCCTCCCAAACAGCGCCCCCCCCCCAAACAAACCCCCAGAGCCCCTGCGACCCTCCCCCGTCCCCTGCCCCTCCTCCCGCCTCCCTCACTCTGGATCATCATTGGATCGTTGATTGAAGCAATTTCAACCTTAAATCGAGCAATGGATAAGAATTAATAATTTTTGAAGGCGCTACGGTCGCAAAGGTTAGTTTATATCCTCGTCGTCAATTTTTTTTCCGATTCGTGCGTTGTTCGGCCCTGTGTGGCCGAACAGGTAAGCTCTGTTCGGCCACACAGAGCCGAACAATATAAACATGTTCGGCCCTAGTGGGCCGAACAGAAGAAATCTTTCTTCTGTTCGGAAGAAAGATTTCTTTTGTTCGGCCCTGTGTAGCCGAACAGAATGTTTATTCTCCATTTTTGTTTGATTAATTATGATTAGGGTTTAAAATTATTATTTGATCGTGTAGGACGATGCTTCGACCGAATGTAGGTCTCTGATTGTGTGATGGATTACACAAATGAATTTACAACTTACGAGGTAAAATTTAATTGCATTTATTTTCGTATTATTTGACGGAGCAATGTTTAAAATTGTCTACTAACATAAAACTATTTATTTTATAGATATTCAAAAGTAGAGAAGAAATGTGTAATTGGTGTCGGGAAGTCGGAAAGAGGAATGGATTTGTCGTTATTATTAAAAAATCTGATTCGGGCAGCAATGTTAAGAAACCAAGAATTATTTTTTCTTGCGAGAGGAGCGGTACTTGCAAAAGTAAACACATCAAGGAAAAGGATCAAAGACCAGGGCCAGTGGCACTAAGAAGTGTGGATGTCATTTTGCCTTAAGAGGGAAGAAATTGGACACTGCAGATGATTGGATGTTAATGGTCATGTGCGATGTGCACAATCATCCAGCTGCAAAGCATCTCGAGGGGCACTCATATGCGGACGATTATCTAAGCAGGAGACTACAATGCTAGTGGAGATGTCGAAGAGTTTGGTTCGGCCTAAGGACATATTATCTACTTTGAAGCAAAGGGATGCCCTCAATGTTACGACAATGAAGACAATCTACAATGCACGGCAGAGGTGCAAGGCTGTAGAGATTGCTGGGAGATCTCAGATGCAACATCTTCTTGGTAAATTATCTGAGTGTAAATACATTGAGTGGTATAGGAATTGTATTAAGTCTGATGCTGTGCGTGACTTGTTTTGGGCACACCCTGGCAGTATAGACTTGTTACGTGCATTTCCTCGTGTGTTGATAATGGATTGCACTTACAAAATGAATAGATATCGTCTTCCTCTCTTAGAGATTGTCGGGGTGACATCAACTGACCTGACATTTTCTATTGCTTTTGTGTATATGGACTCTGAGCGAGAAGATAACTATACATGGGCATTAGAGAGATTACACAGTGTCATGGACGATGATGCTCTGCCTGAGGTGATAGTCACAGATAGAGACTTGGCTCTATTGAATGCAATTCAGAGGGTATTTCCTACGGCAACACATTTGCTATGTAGATGGCATATTAGTAGGAATGCTTTGGCCCAGTGCAAAAGGTTATTTGAAACAAAGGAGAAATGGGATAAGTTTATAATGACTTGGAATATACTTATGTTATCCACCACAGAAGATGAGTTTAATGATCACTGGACAAAACTCCAGAGAGAGTTTACTACCTACCCAGATGCTTTACGGTATGTGTCAGAAACTTGGCTGAGCAAGTACAAGGAAAGATTTGTCGCAGCATGGACGAACGCATGTAGGCACTATGGGAATTTGACAACTAATAGGTATCATAAGGAATTGATAAATTTAAGAAATTTATAATTTAATTACGCAATTGTTATCTCCCTTTTATTAAATTTTATTTACTTTTCTAGGGCTGAAAGTGCACATGCAAGGCTGAAAAGACAGCTTGGATCAAGCCAAGGGAATTTCGAATCATCTTGGACAAAAATACATAGTTTGATTGAGTTGCAGCATAGTGACATTAAAGCCTCATTTGAGAAGAGTTTGACAGTCATGCAACATGACTTCAAGCCTGCTGAATTCTAAAAACTGCAAGGTTTCATTTCTATAAGTGCATTAAATCAGATCCTCGCTCAAGTGAACCGAGCCAATTCAGTTGGTATTGATGCTTCAGTTTGTGGGTGTGCTATTTGGCGCACACATGGTTTACCATGCGGCCACGAGATTGCGCGGTTTAGGATGGAAGGTTGGCCAATTCCCTTGGATTGCATAGATCCTCATTGGAAAAAACTTGATATGATGCTGGCTTCAAATGTGCAAAGTATTCAGTTGTGCTGTGAACCATAGTTGGATATAATTGCTCGAAATTCAAACAGTTAGATGGGTCTTCGCAATTGCAGATGTTAAGAAAATTGAGAGAGATTGCTAGCCCAAAAAGTACTTCTCTTGAAGAACCTACCACAAGGATCACTCGTTCACTTGGTCGCAGATGTGCTTCATTGAAGGTTGATACATCTACCCGCCATGATCCTTCTGCCTTTGAGTTGATTCTTTCAGGACAAGATAGTTATTCACCTGGTACGAGCACTCCACCAATGACGCAAGTGCCAAAGAGGCAGCGAAGGAAGAAGGTACAAAGCATTTCTTTCACTAAGAAATGGACCGTGCCGATATGTGTCGGACGCATGCCGATATGTGCCGGACGCATGCTGGTACATGCCAGCACATGCCGATAACTTTCGGACCCCGTGCCAGTCGCGTGCCGGTACGTGCCGACACATGCTGGCAACTTCCGGACCCCATGCCGGTATGTGCCAGACGCGTGCCGGTACATGCTGGCACATGCCGGCATCTTCCGAACCCCGTGCCGAACGCGTGCCGATAGGTGCCGGCATATTCTGGCAACTTTCAGACCCCATGCCGGATGCGTGCCGGTACGTGCCGGCACATACCGGCAACTTTCAGACCCCGTGCCATTTGTTGTTACAAAGCGATTGTTTACCATCTAATTCATTCGTTAATGGTTTGCAGGTTTCTCGTCAGCGAACCCGGTCATATAAGCCAACAATCTATATTGATCAAATTCCAGATGGGTTGAGGCCGTTCATCCAACATATCAAGGATATTAAAGCTGATGGCAACTGTGAATTTAGAGCAATAGCTGATTTGCTGGGATTTGGAGAGGAGGATTGGCTCCGTATTAGGAAGGATTTATTGAATGATTTGCAATGTCATTCAGAGCACTATCGTGCTTTATTTGCTGTCGAAGGGAGGTTTGAGGAGATTGAGCATGCATTATCATATTTTGATAATGCTCCACCTTTTGACCGATGGATGACTATGCCGGATATGGGGCACGTTATAGCGTCCCGCTATAACGTTGTCCTATACCACCTCTTCTTGCAACAATGTCTTACATTCCTACCTCTACGATCGGTGCCTCTTCCTCTTTTATCCCGCAAAGATATTGTAGTGGCGTTCATTAATGGAAATCATTTTATGGATGTATTAATTAAACAACTCTTAATCATGCTTAAATGACTAATAATTCATTGTGTTTACTAATTTATATATTTTGCAGGTGTTTCTGTTACCGGGTCATCCCGTTCCCCAATAGCAAGCAATTGGTAAAAACATCATTTACCCTGTGCTTCCGGATGGGCTTCTTCATATGAATCTAGGATTCACCAGTTCAGACAAACGATCTCGTCGGGTGTTATTATTAGCGAGACTATTGAGTTGTAGATGTCCTTTTGCCTGCAACAATCAATTTTGTATAATGTTTGACATATTTATATTAATTCAAAAGATTTTCATTCAAACTGAGCCGAAAGGAAGTAAAATTTCATTCAAATTTCAATGTCTTTTACTAAAAGATGCACTATATGCTAAAAGATACAAAATACATGAGGTACATCAGGGATCCTCACCACGTCGTCGTCGATGCCTGTACTGCTGTGGCGATGCATGACTAGGGCCAGAAACATCAGGCTGAACAGGCTGAGCCGTAGAGATATGCTGACCCTGCAACACATGTGCAATCTGCGATATGACATCGTACATGTGCGTCCCCTGTGATGCAGAAGCCTCCTCCCGATCCATATCAAGTATGCTAGTGCAAAGGCCAAGCGCATCTGCAATACGCCGGCCTTGCACGTCAGCATCAACATCATCGGGACGTGATCGGGAGTAGATACTAGATCGGCTCTCCGGAGGGTGAACAGCCAGATGCGTGATCCGAGAATACCACTCCAAAAATCTCGGTACGCAATCTGAGGGTCGGGTCACCGGATGGCTCCTGCTCGCTGGGCTCAGCAGGTGATCCTCCCACCTCTCCCATAACTGCTCATAGAAGACGTACCGGATGCGATACAAAGCTGTTGTCGATCCTCTACTGGCTCGCTCAGGGGCCAGTGGTGCCCGGGGGATCGTCTGTATCCTGCCGAACTATCGTAAAACCCTTTCAGGATGATAAGGTTCTACGACATCCATGCACTTCAGGCATCCATTAAAGAATGCAATATCAAGGAATGGACGATCATCCCATATAAGACGATGGGGATTCCAAACTAACTGCATATATTAAATCGTAATAAGTTTGATAATGTATGACAAATTATATAAATACACAAGTGCATGGTCCTATGGTACATACCTCATCTGCCCTCAGTACATCCAATGACTCGCGTAAATTACCAAATGGTCCATCGTAGAACGGGTGGAGTACTGGGAGTCCATTGGTGTACGCGGGGCCTAGCATCAGTATAGTCTAGGGCTGGGTGAGGAGTGAGAAAGGAAAATGCTCATAAATCCATGCATGGAGAAGCGTCATATATCCACTGATCTGTCTAACGGATGCCCTAGATGCAATCCCCAACTGCCGATATAAATGAGCCAAGGTACCCACACCCCAGGCATATGTGCTCACTCTATCCAAATGCCGAAGCAGAGCAAGATAAGCTATAGGCACCCTCGTCCCGCTTTATCGACAAAAAGTGTACACCCCTAACAAAAAAAGCAAATACGCTTGCGCTGCCCAGTCTATCCTACGGTGGCTATCTCTATCTGATACATTATGGAAATGACTCTTCAGCCACTCTAACCTCACAGACTGACTGCGGACAGATAGAACCTCTTGACGCGTGTCATCCCATGATACATCCAATAGCTACACTAGTAGGTCCTCAGCATCCCGATCACTCATCCTATCTATAGACAAGGACACTGAGGCACCCATGACACTAATCCCTAATATGGCGGCATCATCCAACGTGATTGTCATCTCAACAAAGGGAAGATGGAAGGTGTTTGTCTCGGGCTTCCATCTCTCTACAAAGCCCGAGACAAGAATCTTATCGGCGAACCGATAAGAGCAATGCACTAGCTCTAGAAGACCCGACTGCTGAACTATATCCCTGAATCTCCTATTCGATTTCCCTGATGCCACCACTGCCACTCACCTACTTTGGCAGCATGGTTCATGCACTTCGGTGGAGTCCGTTCCTGCGAAATATAAATGGATAACATGAATAACACATAACAGCATCGAAATAATACATTAAATAACATACAGTAGAACAACAAACAAATACCTATTGCCTCCAGATGGAGGCTGCAATATGTGTCCCAAAACTCCTAAGGATAGAGTCATCCTCAGGACCGCCTGGATAAGGACCATCTGCCTCATCATCATCAACATCCATAGGTGGGATGTCCTCGTCTGTTGTCTCATCTGGGGGCGATAGTGCATAACAACCTCAGGAACCTCAGAAATCTCAATAACCTGAGACGCCTGGGTTCTACGTCTCCTGGCAGACGCTGTGGGTCTAACTCGTGAGGGGCCAACATCCATATCTGGAACATTGCAATATTCATCATTACAAAAAAATGTTAAAAAATATATTTTTATTAAAAATATATTAATATAAACTCATTTAAAATTAAAACTTTATAATATACAAATATTATAAATATACTTTATAATATACTTTATAATTATAATATACTTTATACTTTATAATACTTATATATATATTATAATTATACTTTATAATATACTTTATAATATATTATAAATTATAATATACTTTATAATATACTTGATTATTATAATTATTATTATAATATACTTTATTATAATTATATTTAATAATTTAATTACTCTGTTCGGTCCAGCTAGGCCGAACAGAGTTAAATCTGTTCGGTCCAGCTGGGCCGAACAGATTTAATGAACAGATTATTCAATCTGTTCGGCCGAGCTGGGCCAAACAGATTGAATTATGTTCGGCTCTAGTAGGCCGAACAGAGCCCTGGTTGGCCGAACAGAGATCTCTGTTCGCCAACCAGGGCCGAACAGAGATCGCGGAGTGTGCAGAGTGTGGGAGGGAGGGGGAGAGGTGGCGGAGCCATGGGAGAGATGCGGACGCCGGGAGGGAAGGGAGCTTGGCTATAAAAAAAAAAAACCTATGGAGGAGGGCGGATTGAGTGAGGGAGAGAGGGAGGGAGGGGGGAAGACCTTACCTGCCGGGCGCCGCCAGGGAAGCACCGTGAGCGAGAGCGAGCGGGGGAGCGCGGTCGGACGGGGGGGGGGGGGTGAAGGGGGAAGGGGTAGTTTAGGTATTTCATAATTTTAGGGGGGGCTAGTGAGTAATTTCTGGAGGCTACTGAGTAAAAAAAAACCAAAATAGGGGGGCTCCTTAGCAAAAATGGCGGTCCAAATAGAATTACCCTTTCCACCATAGTCGTTGGATCTGGCCTAGACATTGACCTAGGCTTGGGTCACCAGGTTACTGGTTCAACCATCGAATCATCGATTAAAATTAATTAATTATTTTAATATAAAAAATATATTATATTAATAAAAATTATTTTTAAATAAAATAAATATAAATACTAATTTTTATAAATTTTTTTGAAAAATTTTTTTGGTATCTGTTTAATCTTTGAAATTTGCTTACTTTTCGTCTACGTATCCATTTAGTCTGATTTAACTTTTCCTTAAAAAAATTTTAAAAAAATTTATATCCGAGTTTCCTTTATTTTCATCATTTTCTCTTTATGTCTCTACTTTTCCATCTTAATTCATAAAATTTTCATATTTCCACTTTTTTATTCTAGAGAATTTGATTTCGATTGGAAGAGATCTTATGTAGAAATTGGAATCTAATTCAATAGAAAAATTTAAATTTTAGACAAAGACCAATTATTTATATCATTTACTTAGCATGTGGAATTAAGGCATCTAAACCATACTATTAATAAAAGGTAAACTTGGCTCCATTCCAATGTAACAAAGCCTAAATTTGATAATCTTTTCTATCCTTAAATCACATCATTTATAAATTTTAAAGATAAAAAAATAAAAAAATAAGATCGCTTCAAAATCCGTATGAATTAAGAGTAAGGAAGATAATCGGATATTGTATTTGGCTATATTTGTAGCCAAATTTAATGTAAATTTAATTTTTTTTTATTTTTGGATCTACATGATTTATAAATCAAATGAAAAAAATATAAAATAAACTTTAAAATTTATGCAAATCTAAGAGAGAAAAAATAGTTACATTCCTTTTATTAACCATTAGTTAGCCGTAACAATTAATTAGCCGTAGCTTCAAAAGTTTCCGGATCCCATAGAAGGCAAAAGCTAGAGAGGCCGGACCTTTTGTTTAAGCAGTGCACCCAGTCCGGATGAACGCCCAAATGCAACGTGGATCCGATGAGGCCACCATTCGAACTTTCCCCATGATCCGATGGGAGCGTGGAAACCATATAGCCAAATACAATATCCGATTATCTTCCTTACCTTAAAATTATTTTTTTATTTTTTTCATCTTTAAAATTTATAAATGATGTAATTTAAGGATAGAAAAGATTATCAAATTTAGGCTTTGTTACATTGGAATGGAGCCAAGTTTACCTTTTATTAATAGTATGGTTTAGATGCCTTAATTCCACATGCTAAGTAAATGATATAAATAATTGCTCTTTGTCAAAAATTTAAATTTTTCTATTGAATTAGATTCCAATTTCTACGTAAGATCTCTTCCAATCGAAATCAAATTCTCTATTTGCTCTTCTATAAGTGGTATAAACATAGTTACCATATTCTAATTAGACCAACCAATCTAATTAATGAATTAATAAATCAAATTTTTGATCATTCTAGTTTTTTAAGTGAATCGGTTATATAATTAATCTATTCAATACTAAATGAAGTGATTAATTTTTTATTGACCTAGTAATTGGTATGGATTGATAAAATTAAACCCTTTTTTCGTATCTTTTAAAATTATATTTTAGCTCATATAATTTAAATACTAATACTACATCTTAGAGGTTTTTCTATCTTTTACACCTAAATTTCTCTTTCCTTCTTCTCTAATCAGTGTAGCTTTCTCTCGTATCTCTTTCTCTTGAATGATTTAAAAATGTCAAATTATTATTTCTTAAAAAATTAAAATTGATTTAAAATAGTACTATGGATATTATATTCTATTGTTGTTAAAAAAAAATCTGATTTTAAGGATTTGAATTTTAAAGCTATCAACTAGTTGTATTTTACATAAAAATTAACTTTGTTTTTTTATTATTAAGGATCATATTTTTTAAAATGTTAATTATATTCTAATTATTCACATGATTCAATTGTTGATCCATTAATGGAATTGTTGAATCATTAATCCATCATTGATCCAATCCCTCAACTAGGTCGATGTTGGTTTAATTCTAATAACCACGGGCATCAGAACTAATTGCTGACAATTCTGAACAAACTCTAGAAAGGTTTGTTAGAATTATAGTAGCCCTTGGAAGGATGGCAACCATTTGTAGTGATGATACACTTTTTAGTTGAAATAGATTCTAATTTTATATCAAGGCCTCTTATCTGAACTCAAACTCCTTGTGTCTTCCTTAACTTGGTATAATAGAAGTGTTTAAAAACCTAGAGTAAGGACTGTTAAGGCCTAACAGAGGAAACTGTTATCCCATCAGCTAGGATATAAGGATGTTGATCCAGGGGAATCACAAGAAAAGATATAAAATCCTTATTGGTCTCTCTTCCAGCAGGCTTGTGCGTCCATCGGTTTGCATCATTGTAAGCATGGCTAGCATGAAAGAAGCTTAGAGATGATTTGAAGTGATAGATATCTTCAACGAAAGGACTTGTCTTAATCCTTACAAGAGATTTGTGCACTTAGAAGCTCCAATAAACTGTCCATAAAATTAACACATTTCATAGCTGGATGGTAAACATTCAGATGATCAAGGAAGCAATGGTAAGGCATTCCTCAAAAATAAAAAAGAATGTCATGACTTTTCCCTTCCCTGTTACTGCAATGAATGAAACAAATTCACTATGATTAATATATATATTTTTTGAAACGGGAGAAGATGGAAGCAACCAAACTCTTACCTGGACTTCAAGATACCAACTTGAGTTGCAGAGATATCAGCTATTCAGAAGCGCATGGAGAACCTTATTTTCCTAGTAACCCAAATCGGAGCAAATAGGGGGATGGAAGCAAAATGATGCATGCAGGAACCTTTTTGACAGCTAAACCAACCATTTCCAGTGAACTGGATCATATTTATTGTGGAATTCCTTTTGTTCTTCCACGTGATTGTGATTCTAATGCCATGTATGCTATCAATACAGATTGTGGTTTAGATGACTTTCATTTTGATTTCGGCATGATGAATAATCCTTTCAAAGCATTGGCAATGGTAGAACTACATTGTCAATGGCTTAAATACATAGTTAAGCAGTGAAATGTAGATGATACCACTCACCATTACCAGTGCAACTATCTGGTCTTCCTCAATTTCTTCCAGCTTTTTAGTGGCAACCCCATTAATCTCAAATATTAACTAACAATCTAATTATTAAATGCCTATAAGCCTATAGATATAGTCCTACAATGTCAACAGCTTTCTGGTAATCAACAAATACAAATTCAGATCTCGGTCAGAACTCATGCTCACAGAATTGCCAAGACATAGTAGGGTTTTAGAAGATATCAAGACACCAAAAGAACATACCCACATTCATTTCACAAGAATGACAGTATCTCCCAGAGAAATTTCACACGGTATGACTCTCTCCCAGAGGTCATTAGATAGAATACAGTCCAACAGCAGGATAGCACCAAGAATGAAAGCATCAACTGAGCTTGTTCTAGTGATAGCTTTACCAATAAAGATGATTGGTTCATCGACTCATATTGGCAATTCATTTGGATTTCAGGGTAATCCACATGCCAATCTTGTTTACTTACACCATGAGTACAAGAGTATGATAATATGGCCAACAATAAACATGAATTCCACTCCACTGTAAACACCTGAGAGGCTCAAAATACCACCACTTACAATGCAAAGACTTCGCTGCCGCACCAGGATGAACAACTTCAGTGATTGCATTAGCAAAAGGAGATATCAGAAATTTCAGGCCACTGACACAGAGAGCAAACAAGTATAACTTTGGAACTATCTGGATCCAAAGATTTGCAAGAATGTACATGTTTGGCCATGCTTCAAAAGAACCTGTCCAAGGTCCAGGCTGCCAAACTTTTGACTGCGGAAACAAGAGAAATAAGAGGGTGCATGTAACCAAGGTGACCGCTTTATCCATCCAATAGGACATTTAGGTAGTGTTTGATAGCCCAAAGCTATCCTTGGATAAATGTACGGATAGCTGAGGGAATAAGCATTTTTTAAAATTACAAGTCTGCCATCAAGGGATAACTTTAGTTGTTCCTGGTTCCCTAGGGAATAAGTTCATGGGTTATCCCCTCTTTAAATTTTTTCAGATCTATCCCTTCTAGTTATAGCATTTGGAAATAAGGAGGGATATCCAGGGGATATCCTTCCTTATCCCCATATCAAACACTACCTTAACCTTCACAGAAAACTAGGCACGCTTTCAAGAGTAAAACAAGATTCCATCAGAGTGATTGAGATATTTGTAGCTTGAATAACAGAGAAAAATGCAAGCCCTATGAGGTAATCAGCATGAATGAGAAACTTTTATACACAGATAAATTACAAGTGATATTTTTCAGAGGGCCTGAGCATTTGCACGCTAATTATACAACAGGGATCTATGGCCCACGCTTTTTTATGTTCATATGAGCTTAAATTGGGAGGATCCAGCAAATGTTTTGACTTTAGTGATCTAAAACAGCTTTCAATAAAAGAAATATGGTTGAATCCTAGATTGTTGCTATGCTTGCATTGCCAGAATGTTTATATGTTGCTAGCTTAATTGCTTGGCTGTCATTGAACGAAGACTGCACAAAAGCACTTGGTAGATCATTAACAACAGTAAAGGGGTCCAGATAGATGCCAATGTATGAGATCAATGGTTCGGCGCGGGAATCATCAATGATGAACCTCAGAAACTGGGTTTCAACCACTGGAAATGGAAGCAGCCTTTTATACCCAATGGTTGTGCCATTTATAATTGTAGTCCACCCTCCATTTATCAAAATATCAACATGAAACTTGATAACTCGCTGGCCCATTTGAACTGGCTCTTGGACCTGAAGAACATTAAATGATATAGATTTCCCTAAGTCCAGGAATATTGCCCACTCTGTTTCACCCTCCTCAGGAGCCCAGTAGCTATAAATACCCTGTTGGAGGATATTGCAGGGGCCGAAATGGGCATCATTTATACCTCCATGCACACTGCTTGCAGTAACAATGGCATTCTGAGCCAAGTTATGGGAGAATATTGTGCTCCGAAGTGCAGTAAAGTCCTGAAGAACTTGAAGGTCTTCATCAGATATTAGCCCTGATGAATTGGGTGGGACATTCAGTATCAAGAGACAGTTCCTGCCTACTGACTTGTAATATATGTCAAGCAAGGTCATTGCTGACTTTGGATGCTCCGACTTGTGCCAAAACCAACCTGGTCTAATGGACACATCACACTCAGCCGGGACCCAATCACTCCCATGTGGATCTCCACCTTGAGAATATCTGTTGCATGTGCAGTGAAAAGGTGATTGCATTTAAAATTTCTACAATATTGCACTTGGTCTTGTTTATAACTTATGCAAAATTAGATAAGAACAAAAATCATACAAAATTTTTAAAATAAGGTGGGAAACAGGAGTCAAGTCATCCATATACACTTCCAAAATCAGCTATGATATGAGACAACATATGATACAGGAACATCAAAGTAGGACACAAAAATTTACCTTTGTAACAACACTAGATCTCAACTCAACTCAACTCATCTAAGCCTTTTCCCAACTACATGGGGTCGGCTATGTAACAACACTAGATCATGGTTATATTTTAGGACCAAGTAGGAAGGCATGAAATACATGGAACAATTGAAAAAAAATATAGTGATACTGTTTTTGTCATCTTCCTTCTTCAACAAATTATTTATGGGTCTAGCAGAAAGAAGGGTCGTTCCTTGGTTGCATGAACTCTAAACTGCAACCAATAACATAAGTCTACTCTCCAACTGGTCTTCTAGCTCATGGTAAGCCCCCTATTCTCTAAAGTTCCAAAGGCTAGAAACTAAGCAAGTCTTAGTATAGGTCGATGACAGTTTGCCAATTAGCCACAAAAAATTTGCTTAGCTAAACCATGGAAAATCTGCTCAGCTTGTTCCTAAATCTATGCTTGGTTCATTCATGCGCTTTATAGACTTCATGTCAGGGGGGTTGGTGGTCTGTATGATTTATTTAGTTACAAAGAAGGATGTCATCTAAAAGCCCATGTACAGGTTGCGTATGAAATGTGTTCTAGATGCTAATGGTATTGGATGACCCTATGTTATAGACCCATGGGAGGTCTAACTTGTGGTATTTAATGGAAATGGGCATTTTGAAGAACTAGAAATAAGAGTTCAATGCCAGAACCAGCGCAAAAGCCTTTAGTAATAGTATTTTGGTCTAGCAACTTGTAAACTAAAGGCACTAATATAAGAGATGAATGATCTTCTAATCAATTCTCTAACAAAGAAATGTCATGATAACCAATTAAGTAAATAAATTGCGAGTAAACTTGTGCTACATCTGTGGAATGAGCTTACAGGCTTTGATAGCTATTTTATGAGAATGATGGGAAATAAAAAAATAGCAACACACTAAGACTAGTGATCAACTGACTGATATTCACATAGATTCTCTCAGGCATGGCCAACAATAAGCTATATACTCTGCCTGAGGCATGGATGATATTTTAGCCTCCAGCTCGATGGTGTTAAAAATTAACAGCGAGGCAAATCAAATCTTAGTTGTTATGGAGTCATCAGGCTTACTGTTGATTGTATGGGATTATTGTTTGATCTCTGGACCAAATAGTTGTAGTAGCTCAATAAAAGGCCACCTCTCTAGTCAAGGATTCATTTCATCTTATGTCCATTTAAGGTAGATAATGTTATTTGGTATTCAGGCCCTCTTTTTCTTTACCTCTTCTATTTCCTCCTATTCCTAATTTTTCTAATGGTTCTTCTGCTTTTGCATCTTATTTCTTGCTGATTCTTTAACGTGACCCTCATCCATTAAAGGCCTGCATATCTTAGAATTCAGATAAACAGTAACTAGATTTTTCATCTAGTAAATAAGCTAAACTAATAACAATATGCAAGAACAATTGAGAGTGAAAAAGCAGCAGGTTCTGTGGGGGGAGGACCTCACTAATGGCCATGCAGTCATGAGTAAGCCGAGGGTGTAGGGTCCTGGATCCTTGACACCTTTACCAAGTGGTGAGAGTCCAACAGGATCGAAAGGTGCAGTCCCATGGTCATGGGCCATGCTACTCAGAGGAGAACCCTAGATTTGCTGGGAGACCCAATATATCACACTGCATGGTGTCATCTTGGCACTCTTTATTTTATTGTATTAAGCGCATTGTAAAAAGGATACAATAACAAAAACCTTGATCTCAAACTAGTTGAGGCCGCCTAGCTTACTGTAATAGGAATATCTAATAAAAATATGTTGAGCAGTTTATAATTTATCATTCTCAAGCCAATTATCAGTTAGCCATTCTTTCTAGAATACTCATTCTTTCTTCCACCAATGAATATTTTGAAAGAACTCAATGATTTTTATGAACATAAGCTTTTGAAAAGCTCTTTCCTTATCTTTTTATAAATTCAATACTTTCAACAAATTGCAACAACAAAACTAGGAATTGTACCCTATTATATGACCTGCTAACTCTCTGGATTAAAATACCTTGCAAAACTTAGTATATTTTGGGGAATTCCAAGGCATCAATTGCAATGGATCCTGTAGGGCCATTACAGCCGCACCTCTGAAACAGTCTCATTAGCTAATTAGTTACAGAAATAATATCAAAAGTTTATTTGCTTGCATGTATCTTTGGCTAAAATTTAAAATAAAAAAGGTACCAAAATGTTAATCAGTTTGCAACAAAATGAAATTTCTGATAATGTTATGGTACCCAATTTGATAGTTTTAAAACAAAAATTCATCCCATACGAATATGTCAATCTATACTACAGGTTAGGACTGCCAAATGAATGACCTTCTTGAGCAGCTTGAGTCCAGCCTGAAATTCAGCTCAACATTGGCTTCCTCAATTAGCAAACAAACTGAACATTAGCGAAGCCAGCTTGCTGGTATCTATCAAGATACAGCTCAAAAAATAATTACATTTAAATACATAATAATACAACATTAGAAATTAATTATATAACATTATTTTTATATTACTGTTAAATAGCGATAAGATTTATTTGGAAGATGACATAGATCCATTATCTTAATATTATGCCTCCTTTCTTTATTTGTATTGGAGCTGTCGGATTCATACCTAAAGGCTCCTCTCATCTCAGTGACAAGATGGAGAAGGCTTAAGTGGGTAATAAACCCTAGCCACCTACCTGTCCCTCTCTCTTCTCCAATTCTCCCAAAAAACCTACAATGGTGTCCCGTCTCTCCCGTTCTGTCCAAGCCTTGATAAGAGGCGTCCCCCTCCTATTCTCTCCTCTAATTTCCCTCTCTCTCTCTCTCCAAGGCTTACCGTCAAAGTTCTTTCATTTCCACAGTCCTTCCTCATTAGGCCACCTTGTAAGAATGGACTTACTCAACCATGAAAACACCCTTTTCTTTTATTCTCTAGTGCTTTCACAGCGTCCAGCCCTCTTCCATGATCTCTCTAAACTTACCATTTCTGGTATCTGATTTCTATCTTTGATCTTTTCCCTTTTTCTTTTCCCCTGCTTAAAATTTGAACCATTTGAGCCAAAGTGCAAGGCTGATCTGGCTCAAGAATAAATTAGCTGGGCTTGAGCTCAGAAATTTCCACTTGACCTCAGCTGGCCACATTCATTTTCAAGCCAAACTTGAAAAAATCCAGCTCATTACACCATTATCACTGATTAATACAACAGCAAGGACGATATTAATTCATTAATTTTGTCTGTATAAAAATGATGGTAAATAAAATTTCCATTATGCCCTTTTCTTAAGATAGAAATAAAAAATATTATACCAGGTCAACATATAATATGATGTCAGAGACTTAAGCCAGTTTTGCATATAAAATTTGATGTTTACACTCTTTAGTTTATGTATAAAATATACATTTAAATCCTATATGCTTGAGTAGCCTCGTTTTTCCTCTCTGGGATGAGCATACACACGTATTCTCATATACCAAGAATACATAAATCTAGGTATGACGGTAATTTCTCAAGTAAAACAGGACATAGGAGATGCATGAACATTTGTTTGTGTTGCCATGTATTTAGATAGCTAGGATATGCATATACTTCAAATTGCTGGTTGTTTTTATATCTAATAGATATCAGATACTGATACACATCAGGTATAGCTATTTCTTGATACTCATTGAATACAACCAAGGTACTTATTTGATGATAAAGGAATGTAGCTTCTTTCATTTATGGATGCTAACTTCATAATGATGGACGTGATGGATGACTAATTTTAAAATTTATGACATCAGTGTGACTAGAAGGAGTATGGAATGAGCTCTATGAATTTATGTGATGACTCAAAAATGGAATTTGTAATATCAGCATATTTGACAAGTCTAAAGGGAAAGAGAGAAGGCACACACAGACATGCAGGCATGCACACAACCCTGTAGCTCTCTTTTTCTGTGTCAATCATTTCTACAATCTCAATTTGAAGAGAAAAGGAAGCTAGTGCTTATGTAATGGAGAAGGTAAGATGGGAAGTTGTGAGTTCTAGAAATTGTCCATTAAATCAGATTGTTGCTAACAACTTAGGCAGTAGTGGAGGGAAAAGGAGGAGATTGATGGTGAAGTATACTAGTGAGGGCCAAGAAGGAATGGCACTGCAGCAAGCAAGGGGGTGTTTGAGAGATGGCAAGGAAGAATAGAGGAAGGAAGCTAAGAAAGAACACGGATAGAAGCTACCAAGAATACAAATGTGCATGTGCACATACACAAACAGATATATATGTATATATATTCACAAATATAGTCAAATTTAGATTCAGTCACGTTTTCCATCCTTGGATCGATACAGTTCACGAATCCCAAAGATGGGATGAAAAAAGTGAAAAAGATGGGATGATTTCTGCATCCGTGTGGATCCAAGGGTTGGAAAAGTGGCCGAATCAGCCAAGTCTATCTCATAGAATGTGTGTGTATTTGTGGAGAGAGAGAGAGAGAGAGAGAGAGAGAGAGAGAGTAGGATACACTTGAGTATTTTTACTTAGATTTGATCAGGTCAAGATGAGATGAGTGGTTGTGGAGGTGGGTTAGCCAGTAATAGCATGTTGATGGCATCAAAGCCACTGAGGTAGAACACAAAACTTGTTTCCTGATTATATTTCTTTATCCATTCAAAATTATAACTAGAAAAATAGCTGTGAAACCCTGTCCACCAGCTACAGATGCAGTCTGACTTATCTTAGTATAGCGTCATGGGGGTATAGATGACATGTCACCTGGTTCTATTTTTATTAAAATCATATGTTTATTCTTGTAAAAAAATGCTGGATCACAAATGTAAAGCTAGAACATAATTCTTTAAAAACTGAATAGATAAGAAAGAGTGAGCCAAGGAATACAGAAAGATGTACTCACTCATCATCAGTGTGACCGATTGTAACAGAACTTCTATTGAAAAGAGACCAGCAAGAAGATCCAGCCACTCCAGCCTCATCTCCGACCCATCTGCTGTCTGGTCCAGCATCAGAGAAAATCACAGCCTTAGGTTGGAGCTGATGAATCAGTGCAAACCAGCATTCAAATAGATAGTCCATGTCCTTCTCGCCCTCCCCTTTTGCACCATCCAACCAAACTTCCTGAATATCTCCGTAACTGCTTCAAAATAGTCAACCACCACAAAGAAAACCACAATTCTCTTAGCCTAAAGTGTTTCAGGAAAATGAAGTAAATAAAAGAGAACAGTTTAGAAACGTATACAGATAGATGCACGAACTAATCGTACAGTAATCATTCCCAAAACAAAGAAAGATCAAGAAGAAGAATTTCTAACTCTACTTTCCACCAGTCCAACAAATCTTCTAAAACCCAGAACGTCAGAAATCTTCCACACAAATCCAATGGCAAATGGAAAAGATAAATTTACAAGGAACAATAAACTTTTTCGGCAGAATTTAAGTGGAATATAATCACGCCTCAATGAGTCAATGCTGAAACATAATAGTTTCGTGATAAAACCGATATAAAAATCAAAACATTATGAGAACCAGATCTAGTTTTGCAATAAACCGAAATAAAAAACAAAACGTTATAATATCCAGATCCTTATTTTCGCAAAAAGATCCGATCTTTAACCAAAACAAAATGAATAAGTAAAAATAGGCAGTTTTCATCCAAGAAATCCGATTTATCACGATATTCAACATCAAGATACCATAAAAAAGTGAGCTTTCTGACCCAGTTAGCAGCTCCCTCATCTGCCCCAAGTAGTACTCGTTGTACTCCGCCGTTTTCCCGTAGGAGGGATCGTGGCGGTCCCACGGCGAGAGGTAAAGCCCGAAGCCGATCCCGAACTCCCTCGCAGCGCTGGCCAGCTCGGCCACGACATCGCCCCGGCCGCCGCGCCAGGGGCTGGAGCGGACGGAGTAGTTGGTGTAGGCGGAGGGCCAGAGGCAGAAGCCGTCGTGGTGCTTGGCGGTGAGGACGACCCGAGAGAAGCCGGCGGCGGCGGCGGCGCGGGCCCACTGGCGGGCGTTGAGGGCGGCGGGGGCGAAGACGGCGGGATCAGCGTGGCCGGTGCCCCATTCGGAGTCGGTGAAGGTGTTGGGGCCGAAATGGAGAAAGAGGGCCATCTCGCCCAGCTGCCATTGGAGCTGGGAGGCGGAGGGGAGCGGCAGAATGGGAAGAGGGGGAAGGATAGAACGGGAAGAGAGGGCTGAAGCGGACCAAGTGGAGTAGAAGAGTAAGAGGAAGAAGGGGAGGAGAGGGGTATCTCGGGAATATTTTGCCGCCATCTTTGGAGGGTGGATCCGCCGGAGCCTGGGAGCGAGGGTGTCGAAGGTACGTTTATGAAGGCTGGTTGGGTGATGGAAGAGTCCACGCAACGAACAATGGATGTGGTGGTTATGTGATTAAATATGGAGCCGGCTTAACTCATCTTGTAAGCTCAATGAATCCTCATACGTGCCGTGCACATCATGAATGATCTATAATCCCCTGCTTTAATTAATAATTATATGTAAAAGTACTGGTAAAGCAAAATCTCACCAACCTTCAGCTAAATAATACATAGCAAAATCTAAAGTTTAAATTTATCATAACATGATCTTAATTCAGATGAATGCAATCCCACCACCAAATCTAAAAAGAAAGGCATGAAGGCCATTTGGGTACAAGCTGAACCTTAGCCATACTGCAGCCTCCCTTTTACTATGAAAATCAAGTAATCTAAAAAACTTTTTTTTTTCTTTTCCTTCATTATTATCCTTTTGTCCAAACGAGGATACAAAGGCATTAATAATTTCCATCATTATTCTCTTCATACTTCATATATATCAAGGCTGCATGGTTTATCCTTAGATAGTCTTATATCCTCTCTATTGACTTGAATATCGTAGACCTTCACCAATAAATGCTCGGTATCCTTTATCAAGTAATCTATCGGGTACAAGTTGAACCTTAACCATACTATAGCTTCTTTTTTTACTATGAAAATCAAGTAATCTAAGAAACCCTTTTTCCTTTTCCTTCATTATTATCCTCTTGCCCAAATGAGGACACAAGGGCATTAATAATTTCCATCATTATCCTCTTCATATATATCAAGGCTACAAGGTCTATTCTTAGACAGTCTTATGTCATCTCTATTGACTTGAGTATCATAGGGCCTTTACCATAAATGCTCGGTATCCTTTATACTCCTTTTCGTTGATGTAGGCACTTTGCTCTGGTTAATTGGACTTTATTTTTTATTTGAATCATTTCTCTCATTTTATCTTTTATTTGAATCATTTCTCTCATTCTTGAATCAACAACTTCATCACCATCTCTATTGGTATGTGAAGTCCCATTATTATACCTCAGTACTGCTAGATTAACATCGTCTATAGGAATTCAGAGAAAGCTATGTCGCCTAAATCTAACAGGAAAGCTTTCATTAGCAACAATAGCACTGCTCAAATCGAGTCAAGGACCAGATTCTCCTTCTTGGTCCTTGTAGAAGTTATGACTACTCCATATTTCACTCAACTATAGCAGCAAGTAAAGCCATTCACTATACTGGTTCGAACTATAATCTCCTAGCTAACACAACTAACAGAATCAATGAAACTCATGCACTATATGCTACCATAATAAAGTCTCTAAGAATCGAGCTTTATAGATACCTTAGATGTGAGGACTTATGATGAGGAGAGACAATGAGCCACAAGTGAAGCCCACACCATGGAGTCCCCCATTGCCATAGAAGGGTGAGATATGAAGATCCTAACTTGAAGCAACAACTTGAGGCCATGGACAAGTACCTCAGTATTATGATAAGAGAAATCTAGAAAAAATTTATTTCTCCAGATGACCTTGACTTAAACATCAACCTACCATTCACAAAGAAGGTTATAAGAGAACCTCTTTTCCTCAAGTTCAAAAATACCATAACTAGAGTAATATGATAGTATGAGTGACTTGAAGGATCATTTGAAGACCTATAAGACTTTGATGATAGTACAAAGAACCTTGAATCCTATATATATGTTGTTCCCCACCATACTAAGGAAAGCAATCCATATAAGGTATTCAAACCTTAAGCCAAGTTCTATTGCCAACTTGAAAGTGCTCGAAAGGCGATTCCTTCCTTTGCCAATTCATTACCTGCATTAGGTAAAAGGAGATTAACATTTGCCTAATGACATTGAAGTAGTATCAAGGAGAGTCACTTTATGACTATATCCATTACTTTAATAGAGAGACACTCAAAGTTAAGGACATCCAATAGTTCATGGCTGTTGTCACTCTTATGCACAAGTTGCTAAACTCATCCTTTAGTTTCTCACTCAACAAAAAAAAAGTTTAAGGCATGGCCAAGCTTTTAAATCTACCTAAAAAGTACAAATAAGCCGAGGAGGCTTCTAAAGGAGAGAAAGAATCCAAATCTTCTTCTTAAAAATAAGGCCCATTGACCAAGGAGATATAAGAAAAAACAAAAAAGAAAAGCGAAGTTATGAACCCAAGCTTCAAAAGCCAAGGAATTTACCTCAGCATGAGAGTGGTTACTCCCTATTAACCACCCTAAAGCAGTACATCCTAATAGAGATTTGCAATAAGCTATATCTTTGGTAATCTGAACCGATGAAAAGAAACCAAAGAATAGGGATCAAAGTAGATACCATCGCTTTCATTGGGATAATGGCTATGACATAGAAGAATATGAACTGCTAAAGGATGAAATTAAGAGCCTCGTCTAGAGGGGCTATCTCGCAAAGTATGTTTGAGGTGATAAAATTCTACCCTAGAGCCCAGTAAGTCAAGCCCTTCCAAAGGTATTGAGGCATGACAATAATTGGCTCCCCACTAGGATAGTCAACGTGATCTCTTGAGGACTTGCTACTAGTGGTAAAACTTCCTCAGCTAAAAGGGTGTACATCCAACAACTTAGGGCTGAGCCATTAAAGAGACCAAGGACAATCGAGGTCATTTTTCTCCAAGGATGATCTTTGAGGAGTCCAAACTCTCAATAATGATGTCTTGAAGGTGTTAATGGTGATTATTAACTATTAGATGAAAAGGTTTTTAGTGAAAAATAAGAGTTCAATGGACATCCTCTACTTCGATGCCTTTGAGAACTTGGGGATCAGTAAAGACTGCTTGAAGCGCTTCAACAATCTAGTAAACAACTTCTTCAAAGTCTCGATGCCAGTTAAAGGAACCATCATTCTTTCAATGATTGGCCAAGAAGGTGACTTACTAAACTACAATAATGTTAAATTTTTTGATAGTGTTAAGGCACCCCTAGCTTATAATACTATCCTAAGATGTCTTGACCTAAACATCCCAAGGGCCATCACTACAGCAACCACATCTTCATGAAGTTCCTCCTGGAACATAGGGATGGGGAAATACTTGTGGTGGAGAGTCTCGCTAAAAAAATGAGCTCAAGCTATAGCAAGGAAAGCCAATCAAAGGATTGGTCATGGTCTTCTTGACTGAAGGAGATCCTAAGAAGGCAATTTATGTCAGGTCAGCCCTCTAGGAAGGAGAAAGAGAGGCGCTAATGGTGCTCCTGCATGCAAACACTGATGTCTTTGCTTTGATCCTTACAGACATGTTGGGAATCAATTGTGGCATCAACTCTTGCAAGTTCAATGTGGATCTAACTCATAAATTTATACGTCAGAAGAAAAGAAGTATTGCCCTATAAAGACAGCAAACCATCCAAAAAGTAGTGGGTAAGCTCCTTAACACTAAATTCATTAGAAAAGTAAGCTATCCAAATTGGTTGGCCAATGTAGTCCTTATGAAGAAGGCTAACAGTAAGTCGTGAATGTAAGTGAACTTCACCAATCTTAATAAGACCAACCTCAAAGATGGTTTTCTATTATCTCAAATAGATTAGCTTGTAAACACCACCTCGAGGCACAAGAACCTTAGCTTTATATATACATTCTCATGTTACAATCAAATCAAAATGTGCCTTAGAGATAAAAGAAAAAACTATGTTCATCACCAATTTGGGTACCTACTATTACATAGTAAAGCCTTGTGATCATAAGAACGCTAAAGCTATCTACAACCAAACTATACAAGGATCATATTAGCTACATCATAGAGGCATATGTTCATTATTTTCTGATAGAAAGTAAGGAGCACCAACAAAACATCACCGACCTTAAGGAGGCATTCTAAGTGCTAAGAAGCTACAACATGAAGCTTAATCCTAGCAAATGCACTTTAAGGCTTTATGATCGCCTAGCATGGGTATGCAACCATGTCACAATCACCCTAGAGTGGGCATCAATTTGGTAGCATGACATCTAGAAAAGATTTAGGCTATCCTAAATATAACTCCTTAAGAGGTTTAGAAGTTGATGAGCCGCATAACCATCCTCAGCCGATTTGTTTTAAAGGCTGCTAAGATATGCTTTTCATTCTTTAAGGTACTTCAAAACCTTAAAAGACTTTTAATGGATTGGAGAATGCCAAATAACTTTTGACTAGCTAAAGAATTACTTTGCTTCCTTGCCCTTATTGGCAAAGCCAACCTTAAGTAAGACCCTCTACTTGGTAGTTTTCATTATTGCTCAAGTGTACTCTTGGTTGAAAAGAACAGAAGATGCAAAGGCTATCATAATATGTCAAAAAATCTAGAGAAAGGTGAAAACAAGGTATCAAACAATAGAAAAGGTTGCATATTCTCGGATAGTTATAACTAGAAAGCTATGATCTTACTTCAAAGCCCATCCAATTATTGTGCTTGTCAACCAATCCCTATGGCCAATAATGCAGAAGTCAAATATTTTAGGGTGACTAGTGAAGTGATTGATCAACCTTGGTGAATTTGACATTTGATATCAACCTCGATCCATCATGAAGGCTGATTTCATGGTTTAATGCATGGTTCCAACCAAGGAGAAAACCCCTATAAGGAATGGTAAAGGATGAGACTGGGTCTATAAATTGGACCCTGCAAATTGATGGAGCCTTGGCAAAAGGCAAGCTAAGAGTCAACCTCATTTACCAAGTAGTCTCAAATTCTACTTTGCAGTCTCCAATAATGAAATAGAATGAAAAAGTCTTGCTACACCGCGTGCGGTATGTGAGCGCACGCGTGCCAAAGGTAAAAAATATATTCCTACCCTTGGCATGCGTGGTGCGCTTATTCTTCATTGTGCGATGTAGCAAGATTTTCAAAATAGAATATAAAGCCGTCCATGCTAGTTTGGGCCTGAGCATGGAACTGAAGTTGCTTGGACCACAATCAGGGCACCTACAATTGGATTGATTGGATCATAGAGTTTAAATAATAAATTTGAATGCGAGATAAAGATCGCTTACCTATTATTTGAAATAAGGATAAGTTTAAAGAGACTCATATGTTAAAAGGACTCTCATAAGAACATTTATTTAGATAAACTCTTATCTTCCTACGATACGCAAAACGTAAAATATATCATGCATCACATAATATGAAATATTTTGTGAGTTTAGACTCTTCTTCATGATAGACAGCACAGTGAGCGACTAAGAAAGATCGATCCATAATATTTGATCAGCTAGAGGCTTTTGCATAATGGAAAGGAGATCCAGTTCATATAACTTGTCCATTGCGAAGCTTTAATCTTTGATTTCAAAAAAAAAAAAAAGCTTCCAAAAAGGTACATAAAATTCTATAATCTTTGCTTAAAGTTGTTGACGTATATTTAATATAGGCTCACATGTATATCTATGATTCCGTTGTGTTAACCTATGGATAGGTTAGATTGAAAGTTTCTCTTCTCTCCACTAGAAGCTCGAGCATTTCTCTCTCTTTGGATTTCTTTGTTTCCTCTCTACTTTGTTTTCCTAAAGTGTTTTTGTCAACAGGGTTCTGTAAAGTTGGTCCGCTATAAGGGAGAGTGCTTCAGGTTATCCATTCTCCCCAGGCCTTTTTATCCTTGCATTTTATCCTTGCAGCAAACACACCTTATAAGCTATTCTCTTAAAAAGAATTGTTGATGATCACTGGACTGTCTTCAGTTTGCTGGCAATTCGATACTGGTTTGTGAAGGAATCAGATCAAATATCTTGGCAATCAAGGTGACCTCCCGATCAATATTGATTTCAAGAAGAAAAATTTTGAAGAAGTTACTTATGAACCACAAATTGTGCGGGTTTCCTATAAGCTGATTTAATCTATAATTAAGTGATCGTAAACTCTCCAAGCTGGATTAGCTTCCTCTTCTATTGAATGAAAGCTTCTTCTTGGAAAGGGAAGTCACTCTCGTATGAGGTAATGTAACAGTCCTCAATTGGCTCTTGACCACTAGTTTCATGGCCCTTTGTGTTAACAAAATGGACAAGCAGAAAGATCAAAAGAGACCAGCCTTTTCTTGGAAGCAAAGGATCATGTAAGTGGCTTCAATTTTTAAGTAGTATATTAGGGTTCTTAATGATAAGGTTTCACTGAGGGAAGCAAGAGGCTTATTGAGCATTTTGAGGTTGATTTGGGACGGAGAGGATAAGCCATTGAAGAGAACAAAGTGCAGTTTATTGGAATGCAGATGAAAAGAAATCATTTTTCCTTTCCTTTTCGGTTTCTTGATGGGCATTATTCCTCCTTAATTTATTTATAAAAAATGTATGTTGGCATTCTCTTTTTCAAATTTAAGAATTACTAATGAGAACGGATTATTATTAAAAAAAAACCATCTTTGCTTTCTCTTTGAAATCAATTTGGGGGAGAACTTCAAGAAACATCATATGTTTTAGACTTTCTAGAAAAATTATCTTTTAGTGAAGAAAATCTCATAATAAAATCTATTTCTATTTTTGGAGCAACTCTATTTGAAATCCATCACCTGATCTAGTTATCAACAATTAATTGCTTTGACTAATAATTACTGGTAAAATCTGATGAGATGTCAAAAAAACAAAATTATCATGGCACAATCATGTCTAGTAGATAATTTTAAGTCTATTGATTATGGAAAGAATATCTGAAAAGTCTATTGTACATCAACCAGGCAAAGAGGTAAACTCACTACATTTTGTAGGGTGAATGTACTTTCTATACTTAATTCAACCAACCATTTTTTCAGATAACTTACAGCGCCTCTAGCTCTAGCTTTTCAAACAGAGTAAATTAAACTACAAGCAACTTAAATAGATGCAATTCCAGCTGCATGCAATTTGAAATGCAGTGCACATACAGTTGTGAGATTCTAAAAAGCACCATAGAATGGTTAAAACAGGTGCAAGATATGATATGCATGCAGTGAACCTCGTGTAATGATAACCTGTCAGTGAACAGAAAGAACAACAGAAAGGCTTTTCATTATAGAAGCTTTATAGGGCTAGACCATAACAGCAAGAAGCCAAGGAATCTCAGATATGGTGAAGAACATCAGTAATATTTGGACATCACTCATCAAATTTTGGGTACTTATTTCTAGAGTAACATAGCTACAAGTTTTGACTAAATGTACTTTTTACAGCAAACGCTACCCATGTCAGCAAATCATTCACACAATAAGTACATTGGGATTATATGTTATGGATAAAGGTTAGTAGAGCCATTATGTGTTTCAATCGCATTTGATCTCTGTCCAAGCCCTTTTCTCAAACAAACATAGATCCTCAGCAGCTCCCACTGTATCCAGCAATCCGACCTGCCTCTCAAAAGGGGATCCATTCTGCCCAGCATTTCCATCTACAGAATTGTCAGGGTCAACCACAAAATCCTTTGGCACTGCATCATCTTCTTGCAATTTCATATCCTCCAAACTTTCTGCCTGCTTTTCGGGTATAGTTTCACCAGATGCAGGTTCTCTCCTGCCCTCAATGGCACAAGGCTGGGGGCTTTGGACAGACAGTAATTTGCAGCACCTGTAAAGGCTGACTTCCCAATTGAAGCTGCTCCAGATCTGATCCTGGCCTCAATGGCCTTGATGAGCGGGGCAGCGGCCTTAGGGGGCACTACACGGGCACCACAAGCAATGGCAGTTGCATGCACTGAGGATTCGGGCCCCTATAGGACTTGCAGTAGTCTGATGGGCTTCCCAGGGATGGGGTTAGAGTCAGTGCACCACTCTGAGAGGGTGAGTCCGGTGATTCAACAGTCGGCGCCGCAGGACGAGAAGAAAGTGGCAATGCCTCGATTGGAGCTGCCACAAGGCGTATGAGCCACCTGGAGTTCCTGGTGTTGCAACTGTTTCAGTTCACCAAAAGGAGTCACGTCAAATAAGTTTGTGCATTGTCACAGATAACACTCCTAGCCCAAGGAAATGTTGATAAAATAGCTAATGAATGCTATATCCACACGGCCTAGAGATCGAAGTCTTCATCTGATAATGTCTCCCATCTGACCCAAGTCAGGTCCACATAGCAACTGGAAGATGCGTGGAACACAGGATGTGCAGGTGAAAAGAACTTAGAGGTGCGTGTTCATTAAGCAAGTGACTAGAATGGCCACAAGATATTATAAGATTATAATTATTATTGAAAAAAAGGAAGTTCTTCTTGTAAATAGCTAAAATCCTTATAATAACCTTTCTGGAATTTGATAAAAACATGAAAAGAATAAGATGGTAAAAAAATGATGCAGGTAATGTAGCAACCAGAAAAGAAGCATAATGTATGGTGAATTCTGTATGGTGAATTATTGGCAAAAGATGTTATAATCTTGAATTTTAACATAGATGACTTCAACTCATCCAAAATTTCTTCTATCATGAATAAAATGATAGGTCATTTCACGTCAGGTTATAAGATTCCAAGACAATCGCACCCATTTGCAAATCCAGTTGGCATTTTTTTTATTTACCCTAGCAATACCCTGGACTGAAAATTACTGTCAAATCACCTAATTCACCAAAAGTCTAAGAAACAGTGTAATTGGCAGAAAACAAGGTGATTTTTATTGAGGCTTTGATAGAAATACAATAAAATAGGCAATCAATAATGCAAGGGTGATTATTCATTTAATGCATAGAGATACTATATGTTTGCATCTTTCTACCAGGTCTTCTATATAATTATTTCCGTATTTCCTTTTCCACCTATGATTATTCCTCTCCCAGGCCTCTTGTAGTACCATCTTAATCAAGGGATGGAGTCCTAGTATCATTACTTGTACCATTTATTGGTATGGTACAAACATATATTGTATAACCATCACATGGCAAGTGTATTGATGCCAACACAACAAAAGTGAGGTATGTCATGTGTCAGTACAGTACAAGGGGCACATGGGTACCATTATCCCATTGATATGGTAGAAATGGTATGGTCGTCATACACCAGTATTTAAATCCTTTCTTGACAAACCTTTCTTCCCAAGTCTCAAAGCAAACCAACTTTAAGTAATGCTTGATATAACATGACAAAATAGGCATATTAAAGAAGTTCCTTATGTAGCATATCTTTGTACATTTCTACCATCTCTCTCCGATTTTTTTCTGGTACCTGTTGTCATTTTTGTGCTATCTTTGCTCCCAAGACTCCTGATATCATCTTGCCTTGCATGCATAATACTTCATCAAATATGATTTTTTTCAGTGGCAAAACGTTAGGCTATCTTCCAGCCAGGAACCATATTGTTCCATGACAATCAAATTCATTTGCAATTTTGCAAAGATACTTGATGTAGATTCATTCTTCTAATGCCTTTAGAATGTGGGACCACCTAATTTGTTAAGTAATATCGAAATGAACACTAGTACAGAATAATACTGTCAGTACACCTTAATCTAATGAGAAAAAAAAAGGCAGGTTAGGAATTTATATGGAGATGTAATCAATATATTCCTGAATGTACAATATCTTCTTTCTTCTAATTTTTTCTATAGTCTTTTCCATTATCTTCTTTCCTCTAATTGTATCCGTACCATTTTTTCTCCCATGTTTCCTAACATTTACTTGCACTTTTATGTAGATGACCTTTATTCATTAAAAAAAAATCATGAACAAATTCTAGGTTATCTTCAAGGCAAGTCCAATAGGATTCCAAAATAATCAATCGATGCGAAATCATCCTTTTCTTCCAACCCTTTTCTATAATTTCATGAAAAATATTTTTCTATTATATCTTACGAAATCCAAACCACATCATCAGGAAAGCTCGTATCAAACAACTCAAATTTTGTTGCCAAACGCCCGTGCAGCCAACACCAAATAATTGGCATCAAAGTTTTCAAAGATCAACATTCAAGCTATCTTAGCGGTCGGCCAATACTAATATGGCCCAAGAGTGAGATATGCGGTCTAGAATTAAATCTCCTGAGAAAGTCTTAGTACACCGCCCCCGTGTAGCATGGTCTAGGCGCAATGCTTCACCCATGCATAGGCCCGCGCATCAGCAATATAGGACCCACAGATGAAAGAATCACCGTGCCTAGTGCGATGTACCAAGACTTTCTCAAATCTCCTTCCCATGCTTCTCTCTCTCTCTCTCTCTCTCTCTCCAACCACCATCCTTGTCCTGCGTCTCTGCTGCTGAAAGTATGGCTTCCCACGTCGTCATTGTGTCTCCCTACATTCCACTCACCATCACCTCTCTGTGCCACCACCATCAATCCACACCTTGGCTTATCTCCGGCTTCCCTCCAACGGCGCAAAAGAAAAGAATGAAAGATTATTAATATCAGTCAAATATTCATATATGCATGGACCAATACTGGTTGGTACCCAATACTGATACAAACTGATATCTCAACCAAAATCTCAACTGAGATGAAAACTTGGTCAGGATAAGGTTGGATAGTTATGGATGCAGTACCCAAACACTTGCATCCAGCTTGAAGAATCCATGTTGGGTGTGTATTAGCAAATTCAATATACATCAGACACTTTAATGCTTCCCAGATCTCTAGTTGCAGTATTGATTGGCAGAGTTAGACTTTTGGCAAAGTGTTTGACTCACCATAATGTAACAAGGTGTACTTTTGCTCTTTTTAGAGGTTGGTCAAGGATGTTGATACTAACTTTCTTAGAAAATCCAGGGAGACCCCCACTAGAATTGTAATTATCGATGTTAAATTTTTCAATGGGCTACTCAAAGATGAAGATATTATAATAAAGTTTTTGAAATCTTATATTTCTTATGGATCTAGCTTAGGACTAAGGATGGGTGGGTAGGTGGGTAGCTATGTATGTATGAGTGTAATTGCTGACTCAGGAACATAATATGTCTGATTTAGATTCTTGTATCTATGTTTATGCAACATTGTGTTTAAATATTGCAGATCATTGACAATGATTATGCAACCCTCCCCAGGAAAACCTCATTCATTGAGAAAGAGAATTCAAATTACAAACCTGAATCCAACCTACTGAACCAATGAAGCATGTAACAAAGGTCAAAGTCCCTGATGGACAACTAACTGAAGCACATGGTTAATATTTTATGAAAGATGTAAGTTAATGTGGATGAAAATCAAGCAGCTTTGGCAGCCATCAACAGCTTTTGATACCATGTAGCTTGATAGTTATTCATATAAAACACCAGATATAGTAACAAGTAAATAAATCTCCAAGCCCAACCTTTCAAAATTGTAAGTGACTGTAAATTTTCCATGTTGTGTTAATTTACCACAATTTTTTTTTCAAAATAACCAGACAGCTAATTAATATTATAAATGATTTAACATTTTGGCTATCTTATCTGCCCACAGATTTCATGACTAATATTAATGAAGATGTAGGAAAGGGTTGTTGCAAGATGATAGTACAAAGTCCCAAGTGATATCACTTCTTTCACCCAAATTTAAAAACGGTAAGCATATGAGGCCGATTTATAACTTACACTAGACCCAGAAGAACATATATCGGCATTCATTAGAAGAAATATTAGTTAAAAACCACATAATCAATTATGTTTCCCAGAAGCATTGCTTCATTAGGATTTATGAGCTTTTAAATTCTTCAAATATAGTTGCACCAATGGTTAAGCTACACTCAAATAATGACTCGTCGAGAAGGATGAGCGAACTGTGTCCTCATACCTTCTCCAACTAATTAAGCTGCTCTTTATTGATTACAAAAGATGGAGAAAGGGGGGAAACAAAGAAAGAAAGAAAGCATAATATCTCTCAAAGAGGATTGCTTAAAGTATGTAAGATGAAATAAATCACCAATAACAACCTGAACAAGATGCTGCTAAGCCTCCCATCACAGGCATATAGAGTGTCACTGGCACTGCAGGAATGGCCACCATCTGGGGCTCAGAGGAGACTGGACTAGTTAAGTTGTAGCCAGTTCTTGGAGTTGAGTCAGCTTTGGCTGAACTAGCAGAATCGCAGTTCTGCAAATTTAAGATGCGAGTTGAATAATGTTGCACAGAGAAACATGCTGGAAAATTCAAAAAAAAAAAAAGGGGAAAGATAATAAAGAAAATATCAATGCCAGAAACTCTAAAATTTAGACCTCTACAGGATTAAAAGATTGCTAAGCTTAATCCTGCTGTTGAAGCTTCTAATCTATTTATGCTTACAAACAATAAGCAACAAACTAAAATTCATCAGGCAGCTAACATGAATTCAAAATTATATATATTTTGATGTAGACATTAAAGCATTGTGAACACTAGCCCTAAATGTACCATATAAAAAGGAATGAATAATTGAACCAAAATTTACAGGGCAAGAAATATGAATTATAAATTATATATTACTTGATATATTAGACTTTAAGGCTTTCTTGTTGTAGACTTTAAGGCATTGCTGAACACCAGTCCTCAATGTATGATGACGACCAAAGTATGAGACATATTCGTAGCTAAATTTATCTGACTTTTGCATCGATGGAAATGATCTTGAATGACCAACAATTATGCAACTATGTATTGCACAAATTCTTGAAAGAAAAGTATTCCTTTAATAAACAAAGTGAGAGATGATCTTACTGCATGTTCAAGAATTCTCAAAATGAAGTAAAAAGGCAATTAGCAATTATATCGGTGTGCAAGAAAACCTGAGATTTCTGGAAAGCGGCATCAAGCTCCACATCTCTGTCAACTGTCTTCATTGTCATCTTCCTTCCTGCTGGCAAATCAGAACCTTCTGATCCATTTCCAGCCAACCCATCCATAGATGGTGCAGAAGGCAATGATTGTTTTAGTACACTGGCAGCATAGTAATGTCCAACACTTGCGTGGCCTGGGCTACATGCAGAGCATCTGATGGATTATGCAATAACTGACCATTTGCTATATTTAAAATCAATGGAACCTGAACAGAGCAATCAGACAAACTTGAACACCTGGTGAACTGGATGGTATTAGCAAAAAAATAGCAGGCTGGTGAACATGCATGAGTTCTTGTGTTTTTATTACCTGCCTGACTTCATTCAAGCTTTGCAAGTCTTGCAAAGCTTTTTTTGTGCTGGATGAGCAACAAGAAATGCTTGCTTAGCTCCACCAATAGGTAATCCTTGTTGTGCAACAGTAACAGCACCTTTTTTGGCTGCAGCAACCTTCTCCACAGCCTCTTTCAGAGCAGACATTGCCACATTGTAACTGTCTTCAGTTGCAGCGCCTTCTTGTGCATACTTAATGGCTTCATAACATAACTGGTTGTACAGGACAGTTAGTGATTTTTGATTTGTACCTTGTGTTCCAGCACAAGATTCATCAGTCACCATCCCATTAGGTTTAATAATTGTTCCTTCCAAATAATTAGCTTTTGCAGCACTGCTTTGTGATTCAAGACGAGGCATCTTTAAAGATGTGAGAGCATGGTTATGCTCCTTCTCAAACTTTGTAACAACCCATTTTCCAGAGTTTGCTTTCTTTACAATAATCATAGCTTTACATCCTATTCTTGTTATCACTCTAGGACGCTTGATTTTTCCTTCATCTGTCATCTCATTCTTTACACGAACGTCACGAAAGCCTTCCTTGGAACAAACAATCTGCCGAGAAATAATCGAATTATCACGTCTTGAACGGCAATACTTGCTAATACGCGCACGAAAACCCATGTGTCTTGCATAGGTTATGTAGAACAGCTTTGCAGCTTCTTCAGAGTCAAACTCCATCCCCTCATAGGGTTCCTGAACAGCACCTCCATCACTGATGTACGATTGTACTAGCAAATCATCATCCCTGCGCACTGTCCTAACCTCCACTTTTCTTGGAGGCACTGGCCCATGGTTATGCTCCTTTACAAATTTGGTAACAATCCATTTCTCAGGGCCTAGTTTTTTAACCATGATCATTGCCTTGCAACCAACTCTTGTGACTGCTCGTTGTCGCTGTCTACGTTCACCACCAAAGAGACCTTCATTAGCACGAGCCTCACGAAAGCCCTCTTTGGAACATACAATTCTCCGAGAAATAATAGAGTTGTCACGTCTTGAACGAGTGTACCTACTTATACGGATGCGAAACCCCACACGCCTAGCATATGCAGCATAGAATGTCCTTGCTGCTTCTTCAGATTCAAACTCCATGCCCTCATATGGTTCCAAATCTTTGTCACCTCTAGATGCAATCATTTCCCCTTTGTCAGGATTTTGCATCATTTTATCGTCTTCACCCACAGATGGCTCAATATCCATGGGAGCAATGTTAACTTCTGCTTTACCATCTTCCGGCTCAACATGGATTTTCACCAATTCATCTTCCATCCTCAATGTCACTGCCACAAAACATTCTGTCTGTTAAATAAAATCAGATTAGCCTGATTTGTGAAAGAAAACAACTACAGTTCATTGGAAATACTTGTTGGCAGTTTGATGTTTGATGTTTTATCAAGACATGGTTAATTTGTAGTCTTGTACATGACTGTAGGGATAGAATTGAGCTTCAAAGTGGTACCTTTGTTGCTCATGGTAGAAGAAAAAAGACTGTGAAACTTCCCAATGGTTTTACGTATATTCACACCAAATTCAGTCGCCAGCCAAGAATGTCAAATTTTTGGATAACATCAAATAAAAATTTAATGGAATCACCTAAATCTATAAATACATCAAAAATAAAAAAAGAAATATTTATAGGTAACAGACAACAAGCATCCATGAAGCAGCTATGTCACATGGTTGCAGTAGCAGCAACGGCTAAACTACCAACACTGATTGGTAACCTAAATGTCTTTTGCAAAGAAGTCATAAAGCTCCCAAACTTTCACTAAAATCATGCTTTATGATATAAATAGTGAATTAGTTCAATTATCTGGGAAGAATTCTGGGACAAATTCAGCAATGAAAATTTTGCAAGAACTGGTGGCTTCTTCAACATTTCAGACTAAACTTAGAGCACAAATATTGAGTGGAAGATAGGAATTAAGGCAAGCTCGGAAAGTTACGGTGTTAGAAAGAGTGATGTTTTAACAATCCATGGTAAGGACAAAGGTAGAGATAAACCTAAACTAACATGGACAGAAATAATTAAAAAAGATATAACTATTTGTAATTTGAATGTTGACTTAGTAGAGGAAGCAATTCATGTAGCTGACCCCATGTAGTTGGGAAAAGGCTTAGATTAGTTAGTTGAGTTGAGTTGAGAAGCATGCTTTCTATTTTCCAAATGATATCGATACCAAATCTGCATCTAAACCTTTGAATTTGCATGCTAATCCATAAATGCAATTACAATTGAATCAAATAACAATCCATATAAATCAAACTTTATGTGCTCAAAGCCTAAAACTGACAAAGCCAATGGAGCGATCCAAAATCAATCAAAAACTGAAAACAGCATAGATCATTCTAATCATCTCCAATTGCCTGTGTCCTTCATCTGAATTGCCACTCAGGAAAGTGCCAACATGGCTCAATCGAGCCCTCTCAGCAGATTATGGTTGAAAGCATCCTATTCATCAGAAACATGCTAGAACCTTCAATTTAGCCTACAGCACCCAAGCCTGAAACTCAAACACGGACATTTGTACGGCTCTCAGACAAGTTCCTAAGAAGAAATTCTTAGATACTTAAAAGGAACCAATACCTATACACCCACACTCAACACACGAGCCCGTCCACGTAACGTAGCATGCATGATACTAACGTTCATTAAATCCACTCCCTATGCACATATAGAACGAGAACGACCGAGTCAGCGTGATCACACAGCTTTCAGTACTCGATCATAATTCAAAGAACTTATTCTTCAAAAACATGAATAAAAATCAAAATTTTGGAAGGTTGCTTCAAAATTCAAATTTTACAAAGCCGAACCAACGGTTCCTCACCATGTATGCATAAAAGAACAAACTTTTTCAGCCAAGTCCGACCGTTTAAAAGCGCAGACAAAGGTAACTTTTGAAATAATAATAATAATAATAATAACAGACTTGGATCACGGTTAATACAAGAACTAAGCATGGAGATAATTCGAACTCGGATTAGAACCAATTACCTTCGATATTACTACTCGAACATCTCCTGGGAGTTAAGGGAGCGAATCCATCACTGGAAAGATCAGAGCCCTAGTTGGCTCTGCCATGGATGTGTGATCCACGAATGGAGGAGGAGTTGTGGCGTTACCTCCTGGATCAAAGCGGATCGGAGAGAAGGGGGAGGAAGGGATCGCGGGGGTTGGGGGATTCTAGGGCTTCGATCGGCTCGGGAGGGGAGGGGAGAGGAGTAGGCGTGAGAGCGAGTGGGGAGAGCGAATGGACGGTGGTGGACGGAGATCCCGATAAAGAAGAGGGATCACGAATTCATTATGGTGTCGGAATGGGGCCCACCACAAGCTGCCATACACTGGACGGCCCGGGACTCCCGTGATCCGCTATTAACGGTGGGCGTTTCTTTAGCCAAGTAGTTTGAAGCATTTTCCTTATTTAAAAATTAAAATAGCAGACAAAAAAAAGTGAGTAACGCCAGGAGTTATACATGTCCACAAACAATCCTTCTGCCACGTGGCAAAAACGGATTTGGTATAATTTTTACCAGATATAAATCACTTCATTAAAAAATTATTAGAGGTGTAAATAACTAAATATAGTTTTGATCCATAGATAACCCCTCAAAATTCATTTTAACATTCAAACTTTTAATTAATTAAATTTTAAAAATATTACATTAATATAAAAGAAATTAAAATTGATAAAATAATCAACATAATTTTTTAAAATATATGAGATCAAACTGCAATAACTAAAAATTTAAGAATCAATGTGAAATTTTAAGTAAAAATCTAAAAATCGAAAAGTATATTTTAATCATGATTAAATTAATAATTATAAATTTAATAATTTTTGTATTTTCAAAAAGGTAATTATATATAATTTTACATATTATTGGTTGAAAATAAATTAGATAGGGTTCAATATTATTGTATTCATGTCCATACTTATATCTTTTCAATGAATTTGAATGTAAATGTGAACATTTATTCAGATATGGATATGAGTTGAATATTAGTTATGCATTTTTTAATATCTAAATATAAATATAAGTTAAATATTATTTGAATATAAATTGAATTTGAGTAAAATTTAATAATGAAAACTATGATATAATGAGTAAGGATAAAAGTGAAATCTACTGACCACAGATTATACATAATGCTTAAGTAACTAGATAAAGTTGTAAAGCTTAGTTATTAAACCAACGTGAATATTAATGTGGCTAAGGATCCTAATCATAGTAACTAATCCAACTAAGTATTTATTTAAAATATAGTAAAAATTAAATTATTTAAAATAAAATATGTAATATAAAATATCAATAATTTATCTCTATTAAATATCATTGTTACTCTTTCATTGCAATACAAATACAAAATAATGGTGAAAAAATTTTTTTAGAGTGATTACATATAAATGTAGGAATATGTAGCTTTTATCGAAATAATTTTAAATACTTTAAACAATAAAATTCTGAAAATATCATAAAAATAAAATAATTTATTTTTAATAAAATTATTTGCATGATGATTATTAATTATTAAATATGAATATCAAACATACATTAAATTTCTTCAGTTAATGACATGAATATTTTTTTAAATGAATATATTAGACTATTGAATGCTGCCCTTTGATTGAGTAGTTCTAATCTAAGCAGAGGGTGATGGATTTAAGTGCTATTTAGATGCATTTTTTACCAGAGATCCAGATTAGAATCAAATATGAAAAATGAATACCAGACCTGTCATCCCAAAAAAAAATCCTTAAACTCTGAATCAAAACAGACAAATTTCTGAATCAGATTGAGTACAAATGTGGTCGGATATCCAACCAGATCAGATACTGACATGGTCAGGTATTGGACTCATCCTCAACCCTAGTTTGGTGCCCTCAGCAAGAATCTTAACAGAAATTTTCTAGCATCAATAAGTACAAATAACTTTTGGATGTACATGATAGGCACTTCAAGAAATTTTCTTCTGCTACAGATTTAGTGTATGGTGTTGAGTCCACTAAATTTTATTTTCAATTTATATTGAGTTATATCAAGTTAAGTACAAGCGTAGAGCCTGATCTCACTTGTGTTCAATTTATTTATATTTGGAGCTCAAAATTATACCTTATGCTCTATACTTTTACCAATCAAACAAATTAATTTCAAGTTCAATTTCTTGGAGTAAAACCTGAGCTGCTCATAAATAACCTACACATTTGATAACCCTGTAGTTTCTAGGACCCAAAACCAGCATCTCAAAATAATGAATCCTTCCCAGAATCGTCATTTACCGTAGGAAATAAGGTGGCAGTTTCACCTGAGCACTTCAACTTCAAAGGTTTATTTGAGAAGATGGTCAATATCTTGAATACACACACACACACTCTCTCTCTCTCTCTCTTTGGATCTTTAAATTTTTAGTTATTATAATTTAACCTTTATTTTTGATGTTTTATTGCATGAAATCAATTAAAATAGCTCATACGTTACTTAGCTTATATGTCATCCTAATACGAATATATAATCTGATTGATACAGTAATATATTAACTATTTATTAATTTTAATTACACAGGTGTAATGAGACGTGAATGTAATATTCTTAAAAAATGAAGAACTAAACTATAGCAACTAAAAGTTTAAGAATCAAAATAAAAATTTGAAGGCTGAAATTATATTTTTCTCCTAATATAAAATAACCAAATGAAAAGGAAAAAAAAAAAGGTCAACAGTCCATTATTCTACTTGAAGTTTATGAATAATATATATTTTTTCCCTAAATGCAGGCTCGAAGTCCTAAACTAAACATGTCCAAAGATTATATAATTACTGAAGAATCGTAGCCAGAGATGTCATGTGGTACTGAGGTTAGACTCAAATGCATCAGCAGGGCTTGCAATTTTCCAACCAGAAGTAATATTGTGGGAAAAAAAAAAAAACATTCGTTGAGTACTTTAATGAATGGAATTATTATTTTTAAAGCTAAACTATAGAATTAATCCATGTACAGTTATATCACTTTGATTCTTAAACTTTAAAAAGTTATAAAAAAAATTTTAAACTTTTATTTTGTATCACTTTAATCACTACCATTAAATAGAGGAGACGTCGTTTATTTTTATCATATGTGACAGCATACGTAGCAGCACACGTCACATCCAAATGACAAAAATAAATTTAAAATTCATGATTAATGCTTAAATTTTTTATCTAATATTTTAAAAAAATAGTTAAAAAATAATAATCTCCATCTGCTTTGATTTATTCTAACTTGTGAATGCTCATGCACCCACTGCGCTCCCCCTAAAGGCAAATCAAATCAGAGAAATATTTTTATTATTTTTATATTTTTTAAAATTATTAAATAATGGATTAATGAATTAGTTATGGATTTTAAATTTATTTTGCTACTTAGATGCCACATGTGCCACTACGAATGTTATCATATAAAATAAAAATAAAAGACATATTTCCTATTTAATGGTAAGGATCAAAGTAATACAAAATAGAAATTTTAAAACTATTTTTATAATTTTTTAAAGTTTAAAAATCAAAATAACATAACCCTCTAAGTACATAAATTAATTCATGTAGTTCAGCTTTTTTTTTTAATTTCATAGCATATATTTAGTATCATCATTCCAACACCATATGTCATGCACGACTAACTCTAGTCCCAGTCAGAGATTTTCTGCTCATCTTTGGGGAGTAGTTTTTCAACCGGTGCCTTTTGGCACTGGTTTTAAAACAAAGGAGTGGGAACGAAAGATTTTATTAAAATAGTGTTAAAGTAAAAAATACCATTTCAAATGGCATTTCCTACTTTCACGTCATAATCCCTGGCTCGACCCGTCAGCAGGGTTGGGATAAAAATCGCCACTTGGAGTGGCGATTTCAATTTAATGAAATCGCTACTTGAAATCGCCACTTGGAGTGGCGATTTCATTTGAGTTGAAATCGCAACTTGAAGTGGCGACTTTCTCGCGGACTTAATTTTCTACTGGGACTTAAACGCTACGGATCCCTCCTTTGTATAATCTTCTAGCAAATCAAAAGAGGGGTTAGATGGTGATTAATGATTCAGTATCAATCAGAATTATCTTGTTATATCTATTCTCTTGTTAATCAAAATTATCTTATTATATCTATTATCTTGTTAATTAGAATTATCTTGTTATATCTATTATCTATAACAACATAATAGATATAACAAGATAATATATAATAGAGGGTTAGAATCGCTGGGAGGCTCCGAGCGTTTAAGAAGGAATCGCGCTCGAGTTATCCGATAGTAAAAAAAATATGTAGAAACCGCCACTTGAAGCGGGGAGTTCAACTGAACTGAAGTGGCGGTTTCAACGATTTAACTTGGACTTGAAATCGTGGCAATTTCAACCCATATGAAATCGCCACTTCAAGTGGCGATTTCGGCTCGACCCCATCAAAAGTGACGATTTCTATTCGTCCCGTCAACAATCCTATAGGACCGAGCCGAGGGATGATAACCTGAAAATAAAAATGCCATTTGAAATGACGTTTTTTATTTTAACAATATTTCGCCAATATATTTTATTTTTACTCTATTATTTTAAAACCGATGCCAAAAGGCATCGATTTAAAAAACTACTCCCCTTTGGGCTACATGGTGGGATTCTGTAAGGCACGCCATTGTTGCCTCAGTTGCTGACAGGACACACTTTTATTATGAAAAGATATAGCAGAGAAGGTGTTCTACTATTGCTGGATTTTTATTGGCTCGCCATGTTTGGACATGCCTTCATATTGACTTCAAGGAATAACCTTTTCTTTGTCCTTGCAGGTACCTTGTCAGAAGGCCATGTTTAGCCACCTCTGCTCATATCTCACAGTGTACTAGATTTGGGCAATCTATATAGCTGTCCTACCAAATACTAGTCCACCATTTCTCTTCTGGGAAGGGATGTCATGATGTACCAAAACTCTGGCCTGCCACTTTGACTTTGTCAGCAAACCAAATTGTTTAACATCTGAATCCAGACAGGCCTGAGAGATGATTCTCTGGTGCAATGACACAGTTTGTTCAAGCATGTGGTGTCAGCTGACACGACACCTTCACCTAACAAAGCACCTGGTGTCTTGTAAGGAGAATAGCTGTCAACTTTACCTTGAGACATACCAATCAGCTGTGAGATTGTTAGGCTTTGCATGATTTAGAAGCAAGCTTAAGTCACAGCTTATAGCCCATTATATTTGCTTTTTATTCACATGGTCAAATTTTCAGTTTTGTTAATGGGTTTGTTCTGTTCATTTTATCCATATGGATTGTTGTTTTTTATGCAGCTTGGAACACTGCAGATAGGAAGATGATGATTCTCTGAGAAATTTAATTGTTTTGCCTTTTCAATCTGTTTCCTCTCTTTGCCAGATCTCCTTCACCCATTCAAGCATTTAAAACTTTCCTTTTTCCCTTTTTTTTTTTTTCAAACATGACTTAACTTTTCTACAATGGTTCTGCTGGTCAGTTCTGAACAATTTGTGACAGAGACTCTGTAACAAATTGAGTGGCTTTTCCTCTGTCATATGACAAGCATTTGGGAACTGGCTGATAGGCATCTTCTTTGATGAAGCTACTTGCTGCTTGTGGTTGTAGCCTCTATTTCCAACTTTAGCTAACACTGACCTGTACCAGAATTCCTTTGGTTGATGGGATCATGGCCAACTAACACATAACCCTCCCACTTAAGTACATGTCTGGAATTTATATAAAAAATGATGGAAAAGAATGAAATAATCTCAAAAAATTCAAAGATTTTATGGTAAAACAAATAAATAACCAGAACTGACATGCAAAGAATTCAAGACTGTCATGCAAATATCATTTGCCTCTTTTTGTGATGTAGCTATAAATTTGTATCTAGCTATACTGGTTTCCACCATTCTATCTCGACATGATAATCATCATGATGTAATATTTTTTCCCCTTTTAGGCCATCATCATGTTATCCTTAAGTATGCATGATGTCATCAACCAAAGCATCAAGTAATCTTAACATAAGTCCATCACTACCATCCTCCCTTCAGTGCCGGTTTTATGCTGCTCTAATTACCCGGCACAAATAATGGCCAAACTCTTCAGGGACTGCATCCAAAAACACACAGCTTCCTCAAAAGCCGTAGAATATCTACCGTTTGATTGCTGCTTCAACTTTCAAAGAAGTGACCAAAACGAAAACTTCCAAGTTCATCTCAAATATTAATTGCTTATAAAATTTGTCTAACATTTGTGAACTAATCTCTATATTTTTCAAAATAAAAGTAGGCTTAGGGATCATAACAAATAAATGCGGGTCCAAAAGTGAATCACACCCCTCCTCTCTCCCATAGAAGAAAAAAAAAAAAAAAAGCAAGACTTATCTGTATTCAAATATAGCTAAGCCTAAATCCGATCATCATCTATATAATTTAGGAACTCTAAAGATGAAAAAGATGCGAAAGGTGAATGACTCCGAGATTCATATAAATTCGAAGGTGGAGGAAATAATTGGATTTAGACTTAACTTAATAGCCAAGTCTACCTATATATAATCAATCAAGATCCAATTACCTCCCCACCCTTGAATCCACATAGTTCATGGATCCCAAAGATAGAAAAAAGAAAAAAAGCTTGGCTGATTTGGGATTTGTATGGATCCAAAGGTGGGAAAGAAAGATGAAAAATTTTAGAGTTAGCTATATTCGAATGTAGCCAAGCCTATATACAGTCGTCTACCCCATTCTTGGATCCATAGTTCATGAATCTTAAAGATAGAAAAAATAAAAAAAATAGAATGACTTCGGGATCCATATTAAGCTAAGTATGAAAAAGGTGATTGGATTCCAAACTTAGCTGCATTCGAATGTAACAAAGTATACCCCCCCCCCTCTCTCTCTCTCTCTCTCTATATATATATATATATATATATATATATATATATATATATATAGCATTAAATCTTGTCAAATGGAGCAAAAAAAATGCATTGTCACTCCATCCTATTCCAACACTTGAGACGGGCTATTTTAGGACATACCAATTGGAATGTTAAAATGATGACAAGATAATTCTATTCCGACACTTAGGATGATAATTTATCCATGTAAGGTTTTAAATTTTATCCGATGGAGCCAGAGAAATGTATTGTCATTCCAGACTATTCTCATGACATACCAATTGGAGTGCTAGAGTAATGGCAGGACAGTTTTATTCTAATACTTAAGATACCTATCCCAATGCCCCATGAAACATCCCATCAAAATTGGAAACCATGCTTTGTTGACCCCATTGCATGCTTTTGCCTTGTTACTAAACATAAATGGAATCTTGGCCTTACCCAGCTTTACAATGATCCCCCTAATCTTGCCATAAGCATAATAAATTTCACCTTCTTTAGTCAATACAGCCACAAGCTTTTTATCGATAAACATTTTCATGTAGTTAGAACTTAGAAGGTACGTCGAATTCATTCCACAAGCATAGGGTGTTGGAGAATTCTAATCCCCATGAGCATTATGATTCACAGAAGCTAAAATATAGTAAGACAAACCGCTCAAATAAAGTTTCACAAAGAATAAAGAAGCGATATCACAAGCACACAAGAGAGAATTATTTGCGCTTTGAAAATTTCATTTCTGTGAGATCTCATTAGTCAAAAAGATAGGAAGATCCACTAGAATGCTATAAAAGAAGTAAAATACTTGGCATTAGATTTCCTCTGCATGATGTAAATGTGAGCCCTAAAATCACTTGGTGTTCCATATGCCTTTGATTGCTTAAGATTTCCACAAGCCAGTTTCAGCTTTGGGCTTGAAAAACAAACTCAATAGTCACTTCGCCACAAGCCAAAATCTAGAGCAGTATTCCAAACGTTTCCATCATGCAGATTAATATGATTATACGGTGAATAGGAAACTCACATGGATTCGTCTCCAGCTTTATGTTGAAGGAGAAGATCCAGCACATGTTTTCGCAGAGGAATACTTTTCTTCAACCATTCCTCAGTAAGGTCAATTCACCCTCTTTGGAATATGAAAATATTTCTTTTGCTGATCATAAAGGCCTTGAATCTTCTCATTGTTCCTTGTCAACATTGCAACATCGATGCAGAGGGAAAGAATTATAATGTTCAAATATCCTCGCTTAACCAAGACTCTGGTAAAAATGGCCATCAAGATAATCATAGTTGTTATGGGCTTAAGGCTAATATATAGCACCAATCCTTCCAAAACTCTTCAAGACCAAAAGAAGCTCTGTTTTGTTTGCACACTTTGTGGCAACTTCCTTGAAATTTAAAGCCGGGTGGGGGAACATAATGGACCACTTCTTGTGAAAGGATTCCATGGGCGAAATAAAACTCAACCCAGTTGAAGCATCCCATGTTCTTATCCACAGCAGTTTGAAAAAGTGATGTTAAAAAGTATAGTTTTGCAACAGGTGGAAACATCTCGGAAATGTCAACTCAATGGAGTTTGAGTATTACCTTTTGAAATCAGCCTGGTTTATATGACTTTCAATGCAACTACTAAGCTTCAAGTTCAATGACAACACGCGAAGGCCGACACATCCAAGTGTCACCACTTTCCAGTGCCGTTACACCATTTGCTGAACTTGGATCACAATTTTGCTCCATCTCGTATTTTGTACCACTGAACTTGATAAAAGGAAGTGATATGACAAAGATCCAACAAATTTGATGCTCAAAGTCAACCTTGTTGCCATATAACAAAGACCACATAAATAATGCAATTCTCTTCACAAAAAAAAAAAAAAAAACAAGACAAATATCTCGGTATATTCTTAACTTCTACGCATAGCTTTTATGCATAGGATCGTCGGCCACTAAATGAAATACAATCGCAGAGAAGTAATGGTACAAGATTTTATTTATTTGACCACAGAAATTTTCTTCAGGAAGTTAATACTAAGAAAGATGAAAGGTTAACTGTGGCTAATTTCAATATTTCATATTCTTTAATAACAAAATAACAAAAGATAATTATAGATGCTATCCATTAGGAGAAGAACAACAAAATAACAAAAGATAATTATAGATGTGATCCATTAGGAGAAGAACAGTGCATGAAACCTAAGACTTGAGCAACCTTTATTTTTAGCACGATCAAGATGACCAGAGATACCAAGCAGGCTAATGGAGAATTGCCCGAGTCCCAAACCATGTTTTTTTCCCAAAAACAATGAAGTCTTCTCTCTATTAATCTTTGGCACAACTAAAATCATGTACTTTCTTGTAAAGGATTGCAGTAACCTTATTTACAGAAAATTTTGCTTACAGACTTAAATATCTTTGTGGAACAAACTAAATAATTAAAGAGAACTAATTCGAATCAGGTGTAAGGTATTAGGCTCAAAAGCTAGGTTGAAATAGGCTGCTTCAGTAGGTTTGATATTACAGAGCTTTATCTTGGCACCATCAAATTGATATTAATCATGCCACAAGGACTTATGGACTTCAAATTACAAGTCTTTAAACTGTAGATTGTGATTGAATCGAGTACATGTTATTAATATTAGAACTACTTCTCCTCTCATCAAAACTCCTTAAGCAAATATACGTGGAACCCAAAATAAGAACTAAAAGTGAGGACTCCTTTAAAAACCTGATTTTATCATTGGGAAAGAAAAAGCAAGCAAGATAGCCAAATCAAATTCATGCTGATCCGCTAAATCTAATGCAGGTCAAATCATCAAAGGTATTCCAACAGAGATTCATGAGAGCAGAGCAACAATATGGGTCTATAAAGTCTTAAGATTTGTTAAGTTTATAGTCAAATCAGGTCCAGTGATAGTTGCGCTCAGCCAGGGGGTTCCGGAGCCGGTTCGTATCATATGAAAGACTCATGCTGTAGATGGTGGTTGAGAGACTTAAATATAGGACTTTGAATTAAATGGTCTGATAGTACAAGCGAATAATCAACGAAAGCTTAAATGGAGGTGATAACGATGGATTTCACAAAGCTAGCTTTTATGGGCAAGTAATACGACATAGGAACAAATGGCAGCATAAAGTTCATGTCAGCCAACAAAGATATACAGAACAAGTGTTGTTGGTTATTTTGTATGGTTGTGGTATTAGCTGACAATGTAAGAATTGAAAAGAAATCAACTAAATATAAAGCATGACCACCATATAATACTGAGATTTCTTTTTAAAAATAAAAAATAAAAATCAAGATTTGATTAACTGTTTGCGGGAGGCTAAGCTCTATGAATTATCTATAAGCAAGTTACACAACCACAAAACACGAGTTCAGCATATTTTGAAAAAGAGATTATCAAAATCTCGTACATTTATACATTATAAGTTTGTGGCAGAGTTTAACAAATAATTACCACATAAATGGTTCCGACTCCTCAGGTTACCATCACTGAGATATTGTTTTCCTAAGTTCAACTTTTCCACTAAAAGAGCTCAAACCATGACTAACATGCAGGAAGTATGGGAAGTGTTGCAACAATAGAAGTCCATCATATCCGGTGCATTGGTGACCTACCGACCTGCCTCCCTTAAGCCCATGCATCAGCATATATCTATGATACATTCATGGGCTTTGATTAAGCAGATCGAACTCTGAAGAATTCTGTCTCAGAGAAGAAGCAAGTTCTAGCTCCCTGCATGAAGCTTCCTCATCCTCATCCTACTCATGATCATCATCACCAGTGACAAATTCATTGTGATTTGCAAGCTTGAGTCAAAGAGATCACTCCGAAGCATTCTATTCAGGAGAAGAAACAAGTTCTAACTCCTTGTATGTAGGTTCATCATCTTCATCCTCCTCAGAGTAACCATCACCAGTGTTAAATTCATTGTGGTGAATGTCTATATTGTTCACCTGCCTCACAAACTGCCCTCGAACTCTTGGCCTTTTCTCAGCAAGATGTTTTCGATTGGCATATCTAATCTTCTTGTCGAAGCATCTATCCTTTCTTTTCTGCCTGAACTTGACAAGTGCCGCAGCTCTTCTTTCAGTTCGACCAGATTTCACCTCAGGTGTAGATGAGCTAGACATCGACGGCCATAAGTGTGGTGTAGGCACCTGACCTGATTGCAAATTTATACCAACTGGGTGATATGAAAATGATGGCATCATTGGCATATGAGGACACTGAGGAAGAACATTATACTGAGGCAGCAAGGCTGGTGTGGTATGTGCCTGCACATCATTCAAACTACCCTGAAACATTTGCAAAGATGAGGGTATCATATTCTGCTCCATCATCCCTGGATAATAAAATGGTAAATGGAGGATTGATGGAACACCAGAAACATCAATTTGGCCCTCATTCCTTGACTGTGGCTGTGCATACGAAGAAGAAAGGGATACTACAGGAAACTCCAATGGCATTTGGAAGGTACTCGAATTGGCAGTTTTCTCACCAGTAACAGTGCCATTCCCATCAGAGCAGCTTCCTTGTGCCCCTCTGCCGCTATATCTCTCAGTATCACCTCCTACAAGAATATTTTCTTCATGAAGTGTTGATGTAGCAGTATTTCCATCCCTACAGCTAAGTGGGATACTGCTTGTTGGTGCATTCGATTTAACATATGTCAAAAAGGCCGAAGATTCACCAATCTTCAGGTCAGTCTTCTTTGGACATGAAAAAAATCCTCCTGAGAATACTGGTAAACATTTTGTTTCCTGAGGAAGACTGGGGGAAGAATATACCTGCAGGCAGGCATTGATAAAAAAAAAAACTAACTAAGCAGCAGAAGCTGCAAAAAAACTTGAGCAGCTTACCTGCACCATCACCTTCCTTAAGAATATTGGGCTCTTCCTCCAGTGTGTTATTTTGAGCAGGCTCCAAAGCAGAGGCATTAGACTGGCAAAGATACAGTTAGGTGTCTAAAAGTCTCCAAAAACAGAACATGATCTTACAACTATTAGGAGGGTTCTGGTTCACATAAGGAAAAACTATAATTAACAGTGGTAGCTGCAAGCCCATAAGATCAGACAAGTTCAAAGCATTACTGATGACAATTGACACTCCCTATAGAGGATTTTAAACAAATTACATGCAATACAATACGGTACATATTACTAATGCCTTAACCGGCCAAAGACTATGTTACTGGGATACCTTAATTTTAAGATTTATGGAACTGTTGACCTTTTGGACACTTAGACATGGCAGGACATGACACAACACAACACAGCTGAAACACTTTGAAATGTCTTGCCGACATCAGCAAAATGTGCCCTATACCTTGCACCCTTTTTTTTGGAGTGTCATGCAGAAGACCATTGTGAAACACTTTAAGTGAAGCGACCCTGAGTTTTTTTTGGAGTGTCATGCAGAAGACCATTGTGAAACACTTTAAGTGAAGCGACCCTGAGTTTTTTTTTGGGACACTTTAAGTGAAGTGGCCCTGACACTTTATGTGAAGTGCCCATGAGTTTTTCTAGACTCTTCAAGCAAAGCATCGTTAAGCTTTTTCTGGACACTTCTACCAAAATGTCCTTACATATTTAATATAATCACTGAAAGTGTCCTTAAGTTCTTTTTTGGACACTTTAAGTGAAATATTATTATATTTTAAGTATAAACATATCACAATTAGTTATCAAAGTATCTCAACATATCTTAAATGAACCTAGTGCATAAACTCAATAACTTGCAAACTCATGGCTATTCCATTAATTTATTTATTAAATAGCATCTATAGTTCTAATTTTCTCTTCTCTTCTTTTGAATAAGCATTAAAAGATAAACACATATATACATATATGTTTGTGTGTGCATTATATCCCCATGCCTAAATTGTCATGTCCAAATGCCAGGTGTCCAGGTAACACTGATCAAAGATCTGAAAAAGAACCTACTGGATTGTCAATCCAAGGTCCAAACATACTTCAAGGAAATGATTAAAGAAATGACACAGGTTTCACTAATTACAAAGTTTTACCTCATATTCATGATGATTTGACACACTTGTCTCTGGACATGTTGCCTTCTTGGGCTTGTCATCCATGTCATCTGACGGAAGAGTTGTGCTATTTGTGTTGACATCACTAGGTTCTGACAATACCAATTCAAAGTCATGGCTGAAAACATCCTTCTCTGAGAGACCAAGCTGCCAAAACAAAACAATCAACTGCTGATTCTACCTATATTATGTGTCATACTACATTTTGGAGTATCACAAGTCATAAGAAACCATCAGAAATATTGGAAGCTATTGTTAAGCAATACCATCCGTCTTCTCCTCCACATGTGGGTCCAGATATTCAGCAGCTCATTTGTGCGCAATGGCTTCACAAGATAGTCGGCTGCCCCAAGTCGCAAGCACTTGACAACAACCGAGACCTCATCTTGTGCAGACATCACTAAGAAACACAATAGTAGGGCAGCAATGAGAATATAAGTAATAACCAACACAAGTGGCACAAGCATTTTTAGACACGCAAGAAGCTTACTGATGATGGGAATGAGCCTCAATGACTTATCTCTAGTTATGTACTTCAACATCTTCAGCCCTTTGGCTATCGGAAGGTCAACTTCAGCAAGAATTATGTCGATATCAGGCCCCTGAGCATTAAGCACATTAATCACCTGCCTGGCAGACGTCACGGAGATTACTGGAAGAATACAGATCCAATATTAGTGTACTGATCTCAAGAGGAAGTCTATGGGATTCTGCGAAGAAAGCGCATATTGGGATGATCTTGTTAATCTCAGTAGAATCAGCTATATATCAATGGGAAACATCTGCGAAAATTCAACACATCCAACCAGGTTCTTGATTTCATGAGATATGCTGCACTGCTAGTCAACATGTAGTAGAGCAAAGTTGGATAGTTATAAGTGGGTGTTTAGTTGATGGTAATCTAATTTGGTAATGTGAGATAATCATACGGATTATCGCATTTAGCAATTAAATATGGTAATGTAAGAAGTAATATTTATTTTTCAGTAATCTAAAATTATCACAAAGCATAGCAATCCAATTCCCATCATAAAGGTGAATATCTGAGATCACCAAAATTCAGTAATCTTAGATTAAGCTCTTGACTTTCCCCGTGTTCTCTCATCCTCCCTTGCCCTTATCCACATCCTCCTCCTACCCGATACTCTCACCCACCTACACCGTCAGTCACCTAGCTGGAAGCCTCCCCCACCAGCCAAAGGTATGTTCTCTTTCTCTCCTACCTCTACAATTTCCACTTCCCCTCCCTTCCCTGCCACCACTCCCTAATTTGGGGTCTCACTGCCTCCCTCCAATGGCAGATCTATAGGTCTCCCCTCACTCCATCGCCACTAGAACCTCTCCTAGCCAGCTGCCACTATCTCTTCCCTCCATGTTGTCCCTCCATGTTGTCCTCGATGGAACCCCTACCTGTCTCATCTTATTCCTTTTCCTCAACCCTCCTTCCTCTCATCATCATCTACCACTCCGCCAAGGCATGAATCCACTGTTGGCAACACCATCACGGCCTTATTTTAGCGAGAGATCCAAACACGATAATCTTGCATTTCAAAGGATTTGAGCTAACATCACTAAGGCAAACAAAACACATAATCTTGCAACTTCAGTAATCTAATTATTAAGTGTAAGATTATCATTCCTGATAATATTATATTATTGCACCACGTAAGGGGCTGTTTGAAGCAAGAGGGGTCAAACTCCTGGGAATAAAAGATTTTGTAATCAAAGATTAACATCTCTTCCCTGTTAATCTTTTATTTCCAAAATTGAGTGCAAATAAAATTTTTAGGAAAAAATTATGGCATTTCAAACATAAAAATTTCAGATATCAACCAATTTACTGTAAAATTTGCACAGAAATGTTCGCTCCAAACAGCCCCTAATAGTAACGTATCGTTAGTAGTGATTTTTTTTTTTTTTTTTTGGCACTTCTTCAATTAACTCCTATTCCAGTTATAAGAAAAACAGACTACTTGATGCAACGCAATCCCAGATAGATTCTCAACCAAATCAGTGCCGCGATCCAACTTACCGTTCGTGTGCATGCCAGTTATAGTAAAAACAGACCACGTGAAGAGCAGAGTTCTAGTAAAAGGTCGATCTCGAAAAGAGGAAACTAGGATGAGAAAGAGAGGGAGGAAGAAGGTAGTGAACCTTGGTAGGAGCACTTGCGCAGGAGCTGAAGAATCTCCTGGGAGCTCTTGGGATCGTTGTCGCAGAGCAGTATCCGAACTTTGCTCCGGTCGAGGAACTGACGGCTATTTCCGGCATCATCGGCGTGGCCTTGACTGCGGCAACCCTCTCCCTCCTCCTTCCCTTCACGCCCCATCACCCTCTCCCTCCCTCTCTAAATCTGTTATTACTACAGCATAAGTGAATCAGTCTCCTGCTATCCCCTCCGAAAGATATCCCTCCTCGGGCTGGGTCTCTCCTTCCCTCGCTGCTGCTGGTGCTGCGATCCCTCTCCGAAGGGAAGTGATGATTGGAAGAATCCGGATCCGGAATTTGGAAAGGGGATTATGACGGTGAAGATGATGGTAAAGAAGAGCAGGAAAAGGAAGGACGACGGCGGCGGCGCAGATCGACGACTTGCGATGGAACGACGGGGAGTGATTCAAACCCTCTCTCTCACTTCACTCACTCACTCGTCGATCACCGGCGCCTCCAAAAATCCATCCAACGAATGATAGCTCATAGTAGCAAAGGGCGATAAGGGCGGACCAAGGAAGGAAGGGGCAGGCAGTCCTCTCGGGAGGGGGGAACGAAACGAGAGCCGGGTGATGGGCAATAGAGAGAAGGAAAAGGGTAAAAATGGGGAGCAGGAGGAACGGGTGGATGAGGTTCGGAAGCTTCTATTTACATTGCGAAAATTACTATCCACCCCTTTGATTTAAAAAAAAAATTAAAATTTTAAACTATCTTTAAATTTATTTTTCATCCATTTTTTTTTTTTCTCATCCTACCTCTCACTCTCACTCCCATTCGATCCACATCTTTCTCTTATCTTTTTTTTGCCGACAACAGCAAGCAATGGTAGTGTAACATCGATGACAATGACGCAATAACGATGATAGCAAGTAGGTGCCATGATTTTTGTAGACGTTTTATTTCGAATCTTCTTGACCTTTAAGCTCTTCTCTACTTTCTTTTTTGATCTCAATCACTTTGGTTCTTTTTCTTGTAGACTCTTTTTTTTTTTTTTTTTAGCCTTTGACTTTTTCTTACCTTTTTGATAGGTTGAATAGAAAATCTTTATTCAATCTATAAGGATTAAATGAAAGCTTTTCATTAAACTTTGATGGGTCAAACCAGATAACTATGCGTGAGGAAGGGGGAAGGTTGATTTATTCGGACAGAGGGTGTAGAGAAAAAATTTTTGTATGAAAGATTTTTAAGAATAATTTAAAATTTTAATTTTTTTAAAAAATTAAAAGACATAAAAGTAATTTTTACGGTGTAAATAGAAGCTCCCACGATATTTAGGGACAAGGGTAGAGAAAAGTGCAGGGCGATCCAGGAGCCGCCATGTCGCACCACGGAGATCGCCCGACAGCCGGCTGGACTGCTGTCCTTGCGGTTGTCAATTCGGGGGAGCGTCTGAATCGACGCTTTGAAAACCCGGACTGGAAAACCACCGGGTCAGGGACCACCGATTCAACCGTTGGATAAATCGAAAAAAAAAACTATTAATATTATTTTTACATGTAATATAAATTATAAATAACTCTAAAGTACATGTACGAATTCTAGCCTACACACATGAAGAGGTTTGATTTCAAAAATTATTCATTTCAAAAACTGTGAAAGTTGCGATGTAACTTGATCTGCCATGGATGTGTACGTGCGTACGAATGCACTAGAAGAGTGAGACTGTTTTTTTTTTTTTCCATAATAATTTCATGCTTGATGCTAAATTAGCTATAATTGAACCTCTTTCCTCCAAATGCAAGAGATGATGATATCATTCATAAAATATAAATATATATAATAAAAACATAATTAGATATTATGTTTTTTTTAATTTTACTTTGATTTGAACCTTTTTCACAGGAGCTTTTGTTATTTTGAATTTTGCTCATTTTGATCTTACAATAAAAATAATGCTGCTGTAGCATTATAAAAGTGAGCTGAAAATTTTATTTAAAAAATAATCATAAATTACTTGTTGAAAGCATTTTCATTAAAAAAAAACTTTAGTAGCCATTAAAGCATTTATATGAAATTATATTTGCGATATTGATTTGAAAAATGGTTTATAAACAACTCTTAAAATTATAGAAGCAATGTTAATTATAAAAATCCTATGTCCATTAAATAAATTATATCATGTATATATAAATTATTTAGATTTCTTTTTTTATATTTGCTCGGCCATTTTGGTTAAAATTTTTAATTGGTTGCTAAGGCAAAGAGATAATGATAGTGGTTAGAGAGTGATCTTATAGAAAAGCACTATACTTAGACTGTTTTATTTTGGAATCCTTAAGGTGCTAGACTTTGATCCAACCTGGCTTCTATTATTTTATTTTGGAATCATCCTTGATATTATGCTTTTATGAAACTCGTTGGATCTCTAAAAAAATTTTAAAATAATTTTAATATCTAATTCCTACCTTAATATTTGAACTTGTAGTTCTTTCAGTTTGGTAAGTGACTAATTCAAGTGTCAGAAACCTTGTTAATTTTCAAAATTTTATCTTATCACTCTTATTGGGTTGTTGTTAGATTGGTTATATCCATTGATGGACCGTTGTCTTGCCTGCTGCCAGGACCAAGTCCTACGCATGTACACGGGGTTACCAAAAGTTCAAATTCTTTATTTTTAAGAAAAAAAAAATTCTAACAACAAACGATTAGCATCTTTCTCTTTATTAATTTTATATTCTTAAAATTGAGTACAAATAAAATTTCAAACAAAATTTATCATACTTCAAACATAAAAATTTTTGATGCCGATAGAAATACCACCACTTCAACCATCCCCTCAATGTAATTCTGTTACCTTGTAAGGCATCCTACCTCAGCTCACCACCTAATAAAATAACCACCATTACATGATAAAGTATTATATTAAATTTTTTTAAAAAAAAACCTTAACAGGGAAAAATTGAGCATGCATTATAAAAAAAAATACCGGATGGAGAATATTCAGTTGAATAGATGAATTTGATGGAGCCATTGTAGATTCATTTACTCATGTGAGACCTCAACTTGGCTAATGGAAAAGAATCATGCCTCAAAATACAAGTTAATGATCTGATGGTAATCACATATTAGTGCAGGTTGCTTATAATTGTTCAGACGGTTACAAAAATGGCTAAAGGCCCGAAGAATATCAAGGTTTTGACTCAGTTTACAAAGGGATATCCCTGCAGACTGACACTGAGAAAAAAAGAGAATGTCTGCAATTGTAACGGAGTTTCAGATGTGCTTGCTTCATAATAAATACGACTCAACAACAGTTCGTCCAAACTTCTCTTGGACATCCTTGGGAGTTTCAATCTGCAAGGCAAAGAGGAAATCAAGCAACATGAAGTTGTGGAAGTGATAACCACCAATTGTAAAAGGAAATTGGTGAGAGCAGTGGGACAATATTCAACTTACAGCATTCAACGCTGTGAAAAGAGCCTTCACAACATTCAGTGGGTTCCTTGAGCCAATGATCTGCAAGAAAAACCGGCATCAATATGGTCTGCAGTGGAAAGAGAAACAGGAGCACAAAGTTTTCATTAGCAGAAATGAACCTTTGACTTGACGTTGCTGAAACCAGCCAAACGAAGGACAGTTTCAACAGTTCGGCTTGCTGCTGACATACCACTTCTCATTGGACCAGGCCAGAGGTATATCTGACAGCAATTCCAACAAACAGGCTAAAGTTAAAACACTCAGAGCTGAAAAAAATACAAGAAATTAAATAAGAAACCAGGGCAGGTATGCACCTTGGTTTTCTCATATTTCATATAGACTGCATGAGCAATAGTATGGTCTTCATATCGTTCCACAAAATGAAGATTCTGGAAGCATTTCTCATATGCCTGAGGATTAGAAGGAAAAGAGAAATTAAGGATGAATCTGTCAACATAACAGACCAACCGAAAGTATTTATTGAAGCTGGGCATACTTCCATAAAATGGCGACCTTCTATACAATATCACCTATATTTTTGCAGCAAAAATCATATAATGGTACCTAGTATATATCATTCTATCTCATGTTTGTTTCAATGACTAACCAGCATACTCTACACTTCGTCATTTTTCTCCCATTCTATCCATATGTTCTTTATCGGGGATGATTAACCTAAGAATGAGAGTACCTGAATAAATTATGTTTGCTGAATGTATTTTTTGACTTTTGTGATCCACATGGAGCTTGGTAGTTGACAGAGCAATTACTTTGAGTGATTTCCTGATTATTTTAGAAAAGGAATTTGCAAAACAATAAAGACCTTGTCTTGTCTTGCTCATCAATGCATTCACAGAGTTGAATTGCATGCACTAACACAATAATGATCGTGACTCTTGTTGGTTCAAACACAGTTTATACTTGTCAATGAGTTTACATTCCCAAAATTTATACTTGTCAACGAGTCTAGTTGGTTCAAGCACAAAGTTTATACTTGTCGATAAGTTTACATTCCAAAATAGCTGCCATTTTTTTTTATAAATTACACAAAAGCAGCATTCAAACATGCCTAGGATAATTGAATTTTCTTCCTTTGTATGGATCTGTTTGATTCACCTATTTGTTATGTAGTGTATGACAGAAAAGCTTCCATATTAGACCTGCCTCTACACATGGTGCTTGCTTGTCATTGATTAGGCTATGAAATGTAAAAATGTTTCTAGGAGGCAGTCAAAACTCATGAATCCCTCATTTCATGTAATACTCCAATTTTCCCTACTCCGCTCAAAATCTGTCATGAAACCTCACTACTTCCATCTGAAATTCCAAATTACTTTATTCTGGTAAATGTTAACCAGTTGTTTCTTTTAAAAAAGGAACGTACTTTGGTCCCATCACCCCTCTTTCCCTACATTCAAAATCCCTGTGCCATTCTTTAGCTCTTCATTAGATTATGAACCATTGATTCAGTTCTATTTTCATTTCTGTAGGTTGAAGAGAACATTTTACCGTCAAGATTAATGACAGGCACAGTTGCATCACGAGCATGTCCCATAAGTGTTATGTTGTTTGTGATAAGGCAATTGTTTAAGAATTAAGTGCAAGGCATTGCAAACCATGGATGCCTAGGTCCACCAAATAAGTTACACTGCTATAGAAAATGACCTTAGGATTATCAATAATGTTGAGGGGGGAACATATAAGCACACTCGCATGTATTTTCCATTACATAAGCCAAATAGTGAGCCATGTTAGAGTCCAAGCACCTGAATTGTTGAGATAGATTTATGATTCAGGTTAAGTAAAAGCATTTAGTGGCATCGACTGGAGAAACATTTTTGAATATTGTATAGGATTCTGACAGAGCATATTTCAAAAAATCTTGATGAAAAGGTAAGTAGTATCATCGGGCCATGTCTCATATCTGTTCTTTTCTCTCCTAGTATTGCGCCCGCAATATTGTTTATAACAGAACAAATGCAAACTATTGTATTTTGTAAGAAAATGGCAATGGTGATAAAGTCCGAGTTTTAATGTATTTGCATAGGGAGTTGATTGCCAAATGCAGTACTGTTAAGGGTGATATTTATTGAGGTGAAGTTTACATGTGGGTTACAGTTTAATTTCAATTGCTTGCCAGATGCGCATCTGACATTGCTTTGTGAAAATTACGGGTTTCTGTTTGCACATAATAAAGCTATTATGTCTCAAACCAATTTATTAATAAAGTCTTAATTTTTCTTTTTCACTTATGAATGATAAAATTGTTGGTTGGAATAACTCCCAATCTACACATGCATGTGCATGTAAATATTCACTGGTTTATGAAAAAAGAAAGTGAACCAGTGTAGGCTTTGCCACTAGACAACATAGAGCGGTAATTAGGAACAGCATAGCTGCCAACACTAGATAGAAGAACAAATGAAATTGAAGTATTCTGATTCCAGGTTTTATATATACCATAAAAGAGCACCTGATATCTTATTGCAAAGAAACATGCAAACATGTTAGACAAGCAAAAACATAGTTAATATTGATTTAAATTTTTAAACATAAATCCAGAAAGGCTTCCAACTCATACCCTTTGAATAGCAATCTTAGCTGTTGGACCTTTAGCTTTAGCAAAACCCACAACACCATGGTAGTTTCCAGTAGCAAGCAACGCAGTGTACTTCGCCACTTGCCCTCCCTGAAAAAGAAATAAATTAGAAACAAAACACTTAACAAAGAACTGAATCACCTCTACTCAAATAGGGAAGTGAAAGAAAATTTATAACCTTTGTGACTTTACATGTCCGATTTACATCGATTACCTTCACATCAAAACCCTGCAATGAATGCCAAAAACAATGGACTTGTACATCAAGAAGAGGTACAACTAGCACAATTGCCAGAAATGAAAAGCAAAGTACAAACTTAGCATACAAATGCATCTTTTCAGGAAACTATTTTAAGATAATATGCTACAAATGATACATATATAAGAAAATAAACATGAAACAATTTTCCATTTTGGATAACTAATGATGAGCATCGGAGCGTAAGAACCGATATGCAGATCTCTTGGGAAAAATTCAGAAAACAATGCATATATTGACACAAAGAAATTAGGTGCCATAATGCGCACCTCCTTGGTATATGTGCTCATTCTGGATGTTAGGACATGGCACAGATTTTGATTTGCTTAGGGAGGAAATAAAAATAGTCATTGGTCTTCACAAGGGCATATCCAATAAATCACCAATAGACTTAACATTTTATCATTGAGAAGAGCTTACATCACTAAGAAAAGATGTAGTTATTCCTAATAGTACAAGTTACTAAAATTTTGGCAGATAAATGGAGAATTAAAAAAACTGGAGTAACTGTTCACAAGTATTCAGGGTATTTAGGCTTGGGAGAAGGTATGAGACAGCCTCAAACCTGCTCCATGGCCACCCTCTTGTTTCCTTGCAGTATCTAGGTCCTAATTCTGCCGGCTCTTATGGATAGCTGACCATACAAATTTTAGCATAAGTGGCAAGCTAGCTCATGATATCAAAAAATTCCATTAATACCGCTAGCATGTTGCCGATTAATCAAACTATTTGAGGGTGTCTATCTTGAGCTCTTGAGCAAAAACTTTTCAAAAGTGAATTTTACTCCAAGGGTTTCCATCAGAAAGGACTATTAATCAACAGTCACTCAATTCAGACAGAAATAGACAAAAAATGCCAAAACTAAGTCCTAACTGAGCATTCAATTCCTGTACAGCTAGTATGTTGGGGGCAGTGTGCCCCAAGAATGGCTGAACCAGGCTGTAACAGGCTCCAACCTGCAGAAACAAAGTCGTACCATCTCGTACTTGTTGGGATGAGCTGTTAAGGTCCACCATTTCATGATGGCAGCAAGAATGAAGAGAGTGATGGACGTGCCTACAACCAGATTTCACATGACTGGAATTCCAATCTAGGAATTTTGGGAATAGGACAAGTTTCTAGCTTAGTAAATGTCTCTCTCCACCCTTTTTAAAAATTTTTCCAATGCCTAAGATACGATCTTGGTAAGATTTAGACATGATTATTTTTGTTCAATAGCATTATAAATGTGTTCTTGCTAATAGCAGACTTTAATATTGAACCTAGGGAATCTTCAGCGTCATTCATTAATTTGATGATATCCAACAATCTAATTGCATTTCAATCATCAAGTTTAACTCATGTCTTCGATGCATTTCTTAATTTTGAGCTATGTAACATTATGTAATAAACTAGCAATACAAAAAGTTCAGCACGTATCAACTAGGACAACTAAGGCACTTAATATTATTATTACCATATTTTTACAAAATATAGCAATAAACAATAAAGTGCAAAAAAGGCAAGAAAAACAATTAACTGACCAATTACAGCACATAACTTTTGTGCACATTTTATCTGCAACCGTGGTCCATCAGACAGATTATGAACATCATTATGAGCTTCTTGAATAATTTAAAAATCAATGGAACCATGATAAGGGCAATAAATATCCAGATAGCATACACCTCAGAAGCTAAATAACTATTTAGCTTGTGAAATAAGATTAGTAAAGATGCCGGCACTTACTTTTCGATAGAGAGGTCTCCTTTTCTTTTCAGTCAAAGAATTTCTCTCTTCTACCAGCTCTTTGATTTCCTCTTCCAGAACTCTGCCCTTCTTCCCAAATGTATGATCCAGTTCTGCGAGCTTCTCTTCAATCTTTTTCTCAATGGCATTGAGTTTCTCCAATAGTGCATCATCCCTCTCTTTTGTTTCAGAGAAATCTTTGTCATCTTCCTCAAGACTAGCCCCTTGAATCATTTGCTTTTCCCTTTCAAATCCAGCACTATCCACCAGATCATCAGGAGAACCAACTTGCTGGTGCTGGATGACTCCAAAATTTGCAGGATTGTTTGGGTCATAGGCCTCCTTGCGCTCCATCAGCCTCACAGCTCGATTTAGCTTCTGTAGAAGAATGAATCTGTCTTTTCTTTCACTGGTTTCCTTCAAGCGATTCATCAAATCACCAATAACCCTGTACTCCAATGGCAGTTTCAAATGTCGCTGCTCAAATTTGTCAATTTTCATCATCCATTTATGAGCTTCATCAAGAGTTTCTGTTACATAAATGCAAAGATATAAATGAGTAACCACAATGCAGGTCTGCCTGAAGAAGTAGCATATTTTATTGGAGGGTGCAAAATTCACCGGCTATGCCCAATAGAAGTAAACAAATGAGGGAAGGCAATGAGGGAAGGCAACTCAAATTATACGAGACATGACAAAATCAACCTAAAAATGTGGGATATTTTGCATTCCATTTCATAATGATACAACAGCAACAACAACAAAGCCTTAACCCCAAAACTAGTCCGGATCGGCTAAATAAATCTTTTTTCTCCATTTTAATCAGTATAAAGTCATATTTTTTATCAGATGAAAAGAACCTAAATCTTTCTTTATCACTTCCTTTCATATAATTTTGGTTTACCTCTACCTTTTTTTCTTCTACATCTATCAAATTACTCCTTCGCACCGATACATCCCTAGGTCTACATTACAAATATTCAAATCATTTAGGCAATTCTTCTTTCAATTGGTACTGCCCTCACCTTTTTATAAATTATTTGATTTCTTATTCTATCTTTTTTTTTGTATTACTATACATCCGTCTCAATATTCTTATTTCAACTACATTCATCTTATATACATATAATTTTCTAACTGTCCAACATTCTATACTATAAAGTATGATCGGTTTTATCGCTATCTTATAATTTTTTTTTTAACTTGATAGGCATTCTACAATCATATAATATTCTGGTTCCGATTGTGCTTCTTCATTTCATCCAACCCACTTTAACCCTAAGAACAACCCTATCCTCAATCTTTCATTTCTTATGAATAATCAATCCTACATATTGAAAATAATCACTTTAGAAACTTTATGCTCTTCAATTTTTACCTACGTCCATCCCTATTTCTAATTATATTAAAATTACATTCCATGCATTCTATCTTTGTCCTCTATAATCTCATTTCATAATGATGCAAACCAGACAAATTCGGGAAAGAGTGAAAGTCACAAGCACCTTATCTATTAAATGATTCACCTTAGAAGTCTTCTACATATACTAAATTCAAACTACCATTGAACATGCTCGCAAAAAGAATGTTGATGAATAGTTGGTTTAAGCAACTAACCATGATGCAGTATTTGAATATCAAACATTCTCATGCTAGGATAGTTACAGCCAATAAATTTAGATATACAGCAGAGAAATCCACAAAATATTAGCACATAACATACATCTACAAACTGATGGAAACATTTAGGCAGAATGCAAATGTTATTTTATGAATCAATAATTAAGATGTGAAAGTATATCACACACAATTAGGAATTATGGAGGTTCAAAGGGAATCAAAACATTTAGCAGTGCCATACATCATATTCCCATGCTTGTCTGTCTGCTCAATGCCGCATTTATCTCTCTCTACGTTATCTTTAGCAACACCTTATGAGTTAGGACCTTAAAACCCAACAAAGCACCTAATTCTGAAACATAGCCACCAGAAAAACCACTGTACAAAAAGCCTAGGGCTGTACTTTCTTTTCGGCACATAGTCACAAGATTCAGTGATTTCGAGTGAAGAGAACAGGAAATAGCAACCACAGCCATCCACACTTCTCCCAACTACATGGGCTGAGCACCAAATGCCCTCATGCTTCATTCATTCTTCACTTAACAAAGCAGTATATCAGAAATTAACTACAAGTTCTTCTAACACTCATTCACCAATGACTTACATTTCTCAGCTTGTCGAGATCTCGAAAAACAAAAGATGCATCTTTTTCCCAACCAAACAAGCAAATGAATTAATAAATAGACAAAACTAAACCTGGGTAAATTAAATGAAAAAGTGGAACTATTCTTCCTCCATTCATAGTGAGAGGCAGACTCGTAATCCCTAAGTTTTCAATTTAAGCACTGATAACTAAGCAGATAGGACATTCCAAAAAGTCAGGTGACACGATTTCTATTCCTTGTCAAACTCTTTCAACATTTCATCAAAAATTTAAATCCAAAATTTAGAGGAAAGGAAGAACAAACGATCATCATTGTCCTGTACCGGCCTCGGCGAAGCTCTTGAGCAACTCCCCATGCCGCTTGCACTTCTTCTCGAACTCATCAGCACGCTTTTTTACCTCTTCAGGGGAGAAGCGCTCGTCGTCATCGCTCTCGGAGTCGGTGGGCTCCCAGAACTGATCAATATTGCCGAGATCCTTGACCTTTTTCGTCTCCAGCTTCGCTATGAGCGGGCCCACCCCCATATAATCCTCATCTTCTTCCTCGTCGTCGACCTCCACCCCAGCCTTCCTCTTCTCCTCTCTTTCCCGCTGCTTTTCCCTCTCCACTTCGGCCAGCAACTCCTGGACCACCCGGTCCCCCATCACCGCGTTGGCCGAGAAGCGCCGGGCGCGCTGGGGCTCGGCATTTCGGAGGGGAAGGAGGGGCCGGATCAAAGGTCTCCTCGCGGCGAGATGGATTGCTGCGGCGTTGGGAAGCTGGGAGAACGAGCGGAGAGAGAAAAGGCGAGCCCATGGGGCCTTGAAGGCTTTATTAGCGGCCATATCTCGTTCGGCCGATAGCGTCACAGAAGAAATGGATACGGCGGCCGGCAGCTGCTTGACCAGCAGCCTAAACCATAGGAGAGGAGGGAAGAACGACGGACAGGAGGTGTTCGACGGAATGGAAGGGTGATCAAAGAGAGCCGACGGAGCGGCGGATTGGACGTGGTCGGAGTCAGGGTACGAAGAGGGGCGCGAGCTAGCTTGGGCGAAGCCCAGGGTTTTGTTTTGATTTAGAAATTCTAGACCTTTGAGGTTCAATCCAATGGCCAATATTTAAGGTAGCATTTAGCGCTATTCTTGGATAAGTGTATGAAATAATTTTTATCTAAGAAAATAGCTGTAGAGATATTTCATGATTATCTCATAGATTATATCAAATGCAAAAACAAAAAATTCCTAGGATCACTTTTTGTTATCCTCTCTGGTTGTATTTGATTGGAGGGATAGGAGAAGATATTCCAAAAAAAAAAATTATTAAACCCCAAACTATCGTGAATAAGTTACATGATAGAGTTTATTCAGGGAATAGCTGAGAGAATAACCAGCTTTTTATAATAACAGTTTTGCCCTCAAGGAATAAATTTAGAAAAAAATAGCTACTCCTCCGAACCCTAGGGAATAAGTTCAGGGGATAATCTATGATTAACTTTTTTTTTCAGCTATTCTTTGTAATTATGGCTTTTGGTAGTATTTGGATGCCCTATTCTTGGCTGGAATAGGACCTTATTCTATGCTCCCAAACAGGTGAAAACAAGGTGATGGGCCCCTAAGAATCGGTATTCCAGTCAAACCTTGGAATTCATATTCTATGCTTCCCTATGAAATAGCTCTATTCCCACTTACCATATTTTCAAGGGCAATGGTTGAAAAAAAAAATCTAATGGAATACAGGCTTATTCTCATATCATCCAAACACTATTTAGAATAATATTGCATTAATTGCACTGGAATAAGGTGGAATACCATATTTCAAACCAATTGGAAATATGGAATGACAAGAAAAATAAGCTATTTTGGAGAATTTGTATTCCTATTCCTGTTACAAAAAAAAGGGTCATTTGCAAGGGATTTTTCAAGGGAAAAAGGAAAAAAATCCATTAAAAATATAAATTTTCGATGGATAAATGATCATCGAAAAAATCCTCTTGAAAAATTTTTCTAAGGGAATTTATGTTCTGAGGGATTTTTCAATGGAATTTATTCCTTAAAAATTTTCGATGAATTTTTTGAGGAAAATTTTTGAGGGAATTTTTTTGAGGGATTTTTCGAGAAAAATTTTTCAAGAGATTTTTTGAGAAATTTTTTAAAGATTTTTGAGGGAAAATTTTTGAGGGATTTTTCGAAGGATTTTCTAAGGGAATTTTTTTGAAGGATTTTTTGATGGAACATTTCTGAAGGATTTTTTGAGAAAAATTTTTTGAAGAAAAAATTGGGATTTTTTGAGGGATTTTTTGAGGAAATTTTTCTAAGTGATTTTCTGAGAAAAATTTTTTGAGAAAAATTTTTTGAGGAAATTTGCAGGTAAAAATTTTTGAAAGATTTTTAAAATTTTTAAAATGACTTTTCTTAATTTTTTAAAAAATTATCCCTTGTTAAATAAATATCCGAGAAAACAATCCCTCGCAAAATAGATTTTCGAGAAATAAAATCGCTTGCAAAATCCCTTAAAATATTTAAATATAACCTTTAAAAAACTTTAAAAAAATTTTTAATACACCCAATTATATATATACAAATAATCCATAAAAAAAAATCCATATTCATAAATATGGCATATTAATTCATAATCATCATAATAAATGTAACATATTAATACACTTGATATATAAATCGAAAATCATAATCATCATAATTATGATCTTTCTCATATATATATATATATATATGAGAAAGAAAAAAGGTTCCACAAGTGTCATAATAATACACTTGATATCCAAATCCATAAAAAAAAAGGTTCCACAAGTGTCATCATATCCAAGTTCATAACAAGAAAAAAAGTATTACAAACAAGTATCATCTCTATCATTAAAAAAAAAGACGAGGGTTGGGCTTGAGGTGCCGACGGGGGTCGGGCTTCATGCCTGGCTGGCCCAGGGCTTTAGGTGCCGACGGGTGTCGGGCTTCATGCCTGGCTGGCCCAGGGCTTCATGTCTGGCTGGTGTCGGGCTTCATGCCTGGCTGGCCCAGGGCTTTAGGTGCCGACGGGGGTCAGGCTTCATGCCTGGCTGGCCCAGGGCTTTAGGTGCCGACGGGTGTCGGGCTTCATGCCTAGCTGGCCCAGGGCTTTAGGTGCCGACGGGTGTCAAACTTCATGCCTGGTTGGCCCAGGGCTTTAGGTGCCGATGGGTGTCGGGCTTCATGCCTGGCTGGCCCAGGGCTTTAGGTGCCGACGGGGTCGGGCTTCATGCCTGGCTGGCCCAGGGCTTTAGGTGCCGATGAGGGTCGGGCTTCATGCCTGGCTGGCCCAGGGCTTTAGGCAAAAGAACTCAAGAGCTAAAATTGAAATTCGTTAATATAGAATGAGGGGCGAAGGCCCAAAAGAATATAGGCACGGTATTTAATGTGAGAGGAGAAATGCGCTACTGATAATACCGATGAAGGTTGTCTGCATTCCATGTCCTAGGAAGCGGCTTCCCATCGAGCTCTTCAATCTTGTAAGCTCCATGACGAAGTATCTCGGTGATCCGATAGGGTCCTTCCCAATTTGGGGCTAGCTTACCCCCCTCTGTCGGCTTTGAGACTTCAGCCCGTCGAAGGACCAGGTCTCCTGGCAAGAAAGTCTTGGGGCACACGTGGGCGTTGTAGTATCTGGCAGCTCATTGTCGATAGACCGCCATCTGCAACCGCGATCGGTCCCGTACCTCTTCCACCAGGTCAAGATTAGCCCGTAGCCGGTCTGAGTTATCTTTCTCACCATACAACTCCACCCGAGGACTCTGGGAGCCTATCTCCACTGGGATAACAGCTTCGGACCCGAAAACCAGGCTAAACGGGGTCCTCCAGTAGGGGCTCGTGGCGTTGTATGGTAGGCCCACAGCACATTGTGAAGCTCCTCCACCCATTGCCCTTTGCAACCATCCAGTCGGGTTCTCAATCCTTGAAGAATGATGCGATTGGTCACTTCGATCGTGCCATTAGTCTGGGGGTGTCCTACGGAAGTGAACCCCTGGTGGATGCCAAGTTCGGTGCAGAACTCCTAGAAAGGCGCGTTATCAAACTGCCAACCATTGTCGGTGACTAAGGTATGGGGCAACCCGAACCGGCATATGATGGACTTCCAAAAGAAGGATCTCACCTTGTTTTCAGTAATTTTAGCAAGGGCTTCGGCTTCAATCTGCTTGGTAAAGTGATCAACGGCCACTAGGAGGAACTTGCACTGCCCGAAGGCCAGAGGGAATGGTCCCAAGATATCCATACCCCACTGAGCGAATGGCCAAGGTGCCACCAAAGGGGTCAGCTGAGACGCTGGCTGCCGCTGAATATTGGCGTGGCGCTGGCAGCTATCACACTTCTTGACAAGCTCAGCCGCGTCTTCCTTCATGGTGAGCCAGTAATATCCCTATCGTAGGGCCTTGTAGGCTAGGGCTCTGCCCCCCAGATGACTTCCACAGATGCCTTCGTAGATCTCCCGCAAGATGTAATCTGCTTCAGCTGGCCCTACGCACTTGAGGACTGGGTATGAAAATGACCTTCGATAAAGCCTCCCGTCCATCATTAGGAACCTTGGGGCCCGCCGCTTGAGTAATCTAGCTTCGGCGGGGTCTTCAGGGAGAGTGCTGTCGGTCAAATATCGTACATAGACATCCATCCAAGTGGGCCCCTGCTCAACTGGCAATGCTTCCTCCGCCACTTCAATGCTTGGGGCCTGCAGGTGCTCCACATACGTTCTTCCCAGGGTTCCGTCGGCCGAGGTGGCCAGTCAGGACAATGCATCAGCCCTAGCGTTCTCCGTCCGGGGAATGTAGCTGACGTGGAAGTAGGAGAACCGGGAGGCCTGGGACCGCACCTCACTTAAGTAGCGTGACATGGTTGGGTCTCTGGCCTCATACTCTCCCGCAACCTGCCCGAATACAAGCTAGGAATCTGTGAAGACTCTCAGACGCTCCGCTCCAAGCTCCTTGGCCAGTTTCATTCCCACCAATAGGGCTTCATACTCCGCCTGGTTATTGGTAGCTGAGAATAGGAACCGGAGGGCATACCCTACTACCTCCCCCTCGGGGCTTGCGAGGATAAGTCCAGCTCCGCTTCCTTGAGAGTTAGCCGCTCTATCCACATGTAGGATCCACTCTTCTCCTTTCGCTCCCCCGCCGGGGGTGGCTCCTGCGCACCTCCGGATGCGACTCTTCATGGCCCTCCTCAGTCCAGGTACACTCGATCAAAAAATTGCTAACACTTGGGACTTCATGGCAGATCTTGATCGGATGGATAGATCAAACTTGCTCAGCTTAACGGCCCACTTGGCTAACCGTCCCGAGGTGTCAGGACGGGATAGAATAGTCCGAAGAGGTTGGTCCGTGAGCACCACGATGGGGTGAGCTTGGAAATAGGGTCGGAAGCGCTGTGCGGAGATCACCAAGGCAAAGATGATCTTCTCAGTTCTGGTGTATCTGGTCTCGGCATCATGAAGCATCTTACTGGTGTAATAGACTGGCCTCTACATTCCATCAGCATCCATACATACGAGCACAGAACTGACGGCCTCGGGGGAGGCTGCCAGATACAGAAGGAGCTCTTCCCCGCTCCTTGGCTTAGACAGTAACGGGGGAGTGGATAAAAATTGCTTCAACCCCTCGAAAGCGTCTTGGCACTCCTTTATCCATTCGAAGCCGTTGACCTTGCGCAACGCCTTGAAGAAGGGCAGGCATCTCTCCGCTGATCTTAACATGAAGCGACTTAGGGCTGCCACCCTTCCGGTCAAGCGCTGCACCTCTTTTTTGTTAGCCGGGGGCCTCATATCCAGGATGGCTTGGATCTTATTAGGATTAGCTTCGATCTCGCGCTGAGTCACCATGAAGCCCAAGAATTTGCCCGCTGCAACCCCGAAGGCACACTTATGGGGGTTCAACCTCATCCGATATTGGCGTGGGTTGCTGAAGGTTTCCGCAAGATCAACAATGTGGTTAGCCGCATGGGCGCTCTTGGTCAACATATCATCTACATACACCTCCATGTTGCGCCCAATCTGGCCCTCAAAGACCTTATTCATCAACCTCTGATAAGTTACCCCGCATTCTTTAGCCCAAACGGCATCACTTTGTAGCAGTAAATTCCTTTTTCGGTGACAAAGGAAGTGGCCTCTTTATCAGCCGGGTCCATCCTTATTTGGTTGTACCCTGAAAACGCATCCATGAAGCTAAGAGCTTCGTGCTCGGACGTAGCATCCACTAACTGATCGATCTGGGGCAGCGGGAGCTATCCTTGGGGTACGCCTTGTTAAGATCGGTGAAGTCCATGCATATCCTCCAGCTCCCACTGGCCTTATGCACCATCATGACATTCGCCAGCCAGTCGGGGTAGTACACTTCACGAATATGATCGGCCGCCAAGAGCTTCCGCACCTCTTCATCCACAGCCTTCTGTCTATCTAAGGCAAAACTTCTCTTCTTTTGTTGAATGGGTCGACACTCAGGCTTGATGTTGAGCCGGTGGGTGATCACCTCCTCAGGGATGCCCGGTATATCCGACGCCGACCAGGCAAAGATGTCATCGTTGGCTCGTAGGAAAGCAAGGAGCTGATCGCGGGCCTCCCCCAGGAGCGAAGCTCCGATGCGGATCATTCTTGCCGGGTCCTCTCTGAGAGGGAAGGTCAGCAGACGCTCAGCCGGTTCTCCTCTCCTCTCCAGGTCCTGGGGGTCCAACACCTCTGGCGCGGGTGCAGGCATCACCTCCTGCGGACCTGGAGACATATGGCAGCAAAGTGGGGGCGGGTTCCGCTCCCCCCACATCTCCCCGACCCCTCCTTTGGCGGGAAATCTCACAAGGAGCCTCTTAGTAGAGATGACAGTGTCCAAGAGGTTGACTCCGGGCCTTTCGAGGATAGCGTTGTAGGCCAGGGGCACCCGGACCACTAGGAAGCTCATGAGGACCGTGCTTTGGTGCGGGGCTGTGCCAACTGTTATAGGAAGGGTGATCTCCCCCTCGACTTGCACGGAGTCTCCTGTGAACCCCATCAAGGGTGTGGCGATAGGTTGGAGCAGGTCGGATGACAAACTCATGCGAACAAAAGCATCGTAATTCAGAACATTCATCGAGCTCCCGCTATCGACCAAAATTCTTTTTACAGGGTGTTTAGCTATCGTCATGGACACGACGATGCTATCATTATTTTCATTAACCATCCCCTCTAAGTCTCTTTTAGAAAAAGGGATTACAGAGCCTAACTCCTCCTCCTCTCTCTGCCTCTTGGGCGGTCCACCAGCCCCCCAGGAAATCATCGCCACCGTCTTCTCAGTTGGAGCATTGTCGATCATTGGCGGCGGGGGCGCTGACGGGCCAGGAGCTCCCAGGTTGTTCCTCTGGACGAACTTTCCCAGGTGACCTCGTTGGATAAGGTCTTCTATAGCCTTCTTCAGCTGGCAATAGTCGTCAGTGTCGTGGTCGTGATCCCGGTGATAACGACAGTAGAGGTTCTTGTTGCGGGGGATCTTCGGGTTTATTGGAGGAGGGCGCTGAAGATAAGGCTCCCCTTCAATCTCGAGCAGGATCTACGATATCGGGGCGAGCAGTGGGGTGTAGGGTCCATCTCTTGGTGGTGCAGGGGCTCGGGGATAGTTGTCTGGCCAGTGAGGAGGCTCAGGTCTCCTGGGGTGAGCTTCGACAGGTTCTGGTCGGGCCGGTTTCTTGGAGACGCTCCCACTAGCTTCGTGTCGGGAGGAATCGGCCTCGTCAGCCCGGATGTATTTCTAGGCCCGGGTCAAGAGCTCGGTGTAGGAGCTGGACGGATTCTTATCAAGGGAGTACGCGAAGCGAGATAGGCGAAGCCCTCGCTTCAAGGCCAAAGTGGCCACTGAGTCTTCAATATTGTAAACTTCCAGGGTAGCCTCCTTGAACCGTGTGACGTAGTCCCAAAGGGACTCGCCACCCTTTTGCTGGACGGAGAAGAGGCTATCGACCACCCTTGGAATCTTCCTGCAGGCATCAAAGTGGGCCAGGAAGGCCCTCTCCAGTTAACGGAAGGAATCAATACTTCGCGGTGGCAGGCGGGAATACCAGGCTCGGGCAGCTTTCTTCAAGGTGGCTGGGAAGGCGATGCACATGAGCGAATCGGTTGCCCTCTGGACTTGCATAAGGACCTTGTAACTCTCCAGGTGGTTCAGAGGGTCCGTGGTCCCATCATAAGGGTCCAGTTGAGGGAGACGAAACCGAGTGGAGATAGGCTCCTCCATGATGCGGCGAGACAGCGGTGGGCGGCTGTCGTAGTCTGTCTCTATAGGGTTGGTAATCTGGCGGCTGAGCTCTTCCAACCGATGGTTGTACTCATCAAGTCTTCGCTCCGCCCGACGGGCTACCCCGCCATCGAAGGACCCCTCCCTCGAAGAGTTTGAGGAAGAGGAGAGGCGACGGGGACGCTCCGCCTCCTTCTCACGTCGCCGCTTGGGGGACGCGCTGACGCGGCGAGAGGATGAGCGGGGCCGCTTTGAGGCCTTGCGGCGGTGAGGCTTAGGTGTAGTGTGGCGAGGGCAGGCTTCTCGGGCAGGAGACCTCCTCCGAATTGAGTGCTGACTGGGCTGAGGGACTCCTGGCACCGTCGGGAGGGGTTCTGGTTGCCGTGCAATCGCCGCCTGATGTTGCAAGCCTTGTACCATTGTGGCCAAGGATTGAACTTGTGCGGTAAGAGCGGCAAACCGATCTTCCTGAAACTGTTGTATCGATGCTGGTGCAGGTGCATCGGTTGGAGGAGCTGAGGGGCCAGCTGCGGGCTGATCAGTCCTTTGGCGCTGCCCCCCAGCGTGACTGACGGTGGCCTCTCGTGCACGAGTCATCACCATTGTTTAAGAGCTTGAGGAGGGAGAAGTCAGTAACAGGTTCGAGGCTATACTTTCTTCAATCTCTCCCTTTCTGGCGCGCCAATCTGATGACGCCAAGTCACCTTCTTCAAGCATCGGGAAGGCGGACGTCCTTCTCTCCAGACCCCTGCAAGAAAAGTCCCCGAAGACCGGATGTTCCGGTGGGGACCCTTCGATGCTCAAGTTAGTTACTTGGGATCAGACAAGAACTGCTCAGCAGAAGGGAGCTGATACAGTCAGGGTTTCAGCTAGTAGGAAAAACTAGAAAACCAGAGTTCAAGATCCTACTCACAATGCGGGCGCGTGCTTTTATACCTGTTCGAATGTCTCATCTTTCTGTTCCGAAAGATTGCTGTCGTACCGTCACTGTGCATGCCGGAGGCATCCTGCATTACCTGTCAATATGGTTTTACAGGTGTCTAGTAGCCACGGTTGTATTTGGTGCGCGCTGTTGCTTGACATGACCGCACACAGTTGCAAGTGGTAGTGAATCGTACTCCATATCGGGGCATGGTCATGTACAGTGACACATGCAATGCACCATAAGCCGTTATGAGGTATGACCGCAGGCAGCCATGGGCGCACGGCGGATCACGTGGATGCACCAGGTGGCCCGAAGTTGTCGTTTGGTTCGAAGGCCGGTTCACATACTGAATGTTGATGATGCTTGCGCACCCCGAGACCGGAGGGGGTCTCGAGGCTGAGATGTAGTGACCTCACCCCGAGACCGGAGGGGGTCTCGGGGATGAGGTGATGCTTGTGCATCCCGAGACTGGAGGGGGGTACCGGGGTTGAGATGCAGTGACCTCACCCCGAGACTGGAGGGGGTCTCGGGGATGAGGTGATGCTTGTGCATCCCGAGACCGGAGGGGGTACCGGGGTTGAGATGCAGTGACCTCACCCCGAGACCGGAGGGGGTCTCGGGGATGAGATAATGCTTGTGCACCCCGAGACCGGAGGGGTACCGGGGTTGAGATGCAGTGACCTCACCCCGAGACCGGAGGGGATCTCGGGGATGAGATGATGCTTGCACGCCCCGAGACCGGAGGGGGTACCGGGGTTGAGATGTAGTGACCTCACCCCAAGACCGGAGGGGGTCTCGGGGATGAGATGATGCTTGTGCATCCCGAGACCGGAGGGGGGGTCTCGGGGTCGAGATATGGTGACCTCACCCCAAGACCGGAGGGAGTCTCGGGGTTGAGATGATGCTTGTGCACCCCGAGACCGGAGGGGGGTCTCGGGGTTGAGATGATGCTTGTGCACCCCAAGACCGGAGAAGGGTACCGGGGTTGAGATGCAGCGACCTCACCCCGAGACCGGAGGGGGTCTCGGGGATGAGATGATGCTTGCGCACCCCGAGACTGAAGGGGGTCGGGGTCGAGATATGGTGACCTCATCCCGAGACCGAAGGGGGTCTCGAGGGTGAGATGATGCTTATGCACCCCGAGACCGGAGGGGGGTCTCGGGGTTGAGATGATGCTTGTGCACCCCGAGACCGGAGAGGGGTACCGGGGTTGAGATGCAGTGACCTCACCCCGAGACCGGAGGGGGTCTCGGGGATGAGATGATGCTTGTGCACCCCGAGACCGGAGGGGGTACCGAGGTTGAGATGCAGTGACCTCACCCCAAGACCGGAGGGGGTCTCGGGGATGAGATGATGCTTGCGCACCCCGAGACCGGAGGGGGTACCGTGGTTGAGATGCAGTGACCTCACCCCGAGACCGAAGGGGGTCTCGTGGATGAGATGATGCTTGTACACCCCGAGACCGAAGGGGGGTCTCGGGGTTGAGATGATGCTTATGCACCCCGAGACCAGAGGGGGTCTTGGGGTCGAGATACGGTGACCTCACCCCGAGACCGGAGGGGGTCTCGGGGGTGAGATGATGCTTGTGCACCCCGAGACCGGAGGAGGGCCTTGGGGTTGAGATGATGCTTGTGCACTCCGAGACCGGAGAGGGATATCGGGGTTGAGATGCAGCGACTTTACCCCGAGACCGGAGGGGGTTTCGGGGATGAGATGATGCTTTTGCACCCCGAGACCGGAGGGGGTCTTGGGGTCGAGATACGGTGACCTCACCCCGAGACCGGAGAGGGTCTCCTCCAGTCTCGGGGATGAGATGATGCTTGTGCACCCCGAGACCGTAGGGGGTCTTGGGGTCGAGATGCGGTGACCTCACCCCGAGACCGGAGGGGATCTCGGGGGTGAGATGATGCTTGTGCACCCCGAGACTGGAGGGGGGTCTCGGGGTTGGGGGAGGACCTCCGTTGGCTGCTGTTACCATTTATTCTAACGACGCTGGATCAGCCACATCAAAGTCTATGATCTCCAGTTGCTGGCATGCTCGCAGGGAGACCAATTTAACAATTGGTGACCCAAAGAGGGAGAAGTGCTTGAGGCTGCTGCTACCAGACATATTTATCTCCTTCAAGGCCCTGCAATCTTGGAGTCGGATCTCCTCAAGGCTTGGTGCCTTTAAGAGTGATCTCCTCAAGGCTTGGTGCCTTTAAGAGTGACTCCGGCAACGATGCCAGGCAATTGTTACCAGAGGTGGAAAATTCTGAGCTTGGCCCCACCAATGGCTTTAACATCCCCCAAGTTCATGCAATCTTGAAGGCGGATCTCCTCGAGACCTTGTGCTCTAGAGAGAGATTGTGGCAATGATATCAGGTGGTGATTATTAGAGAGGTCAAGAAGTCGAAGCCGCTGTAGGTGCTCAAAGGCCACATCTGCAAGGGTTGTGATCTGACTTCCGGTGAGACAGAGCACTTGAAGATTCGTCATTGCCTTCAAAGAGGGCAGTGGATCTGCTAGAGCATTGCAACGATTAAGCAAGAGCTCCTCCAAACATAACATGTGGGAGAACAAAGAGGAAGAAAGAAATTTTATTTTTGGACAGGAGAGGTCGAGGTATCGGAGGCAATGCTACCGTGCGCCCCCTCATCAGGAATGTCGACCAAAGGGGTTCCATTCAAGTCCAATGCTTCCAGCTTTTCTAGGTCTTGTAATGGAGATGGTAAAAGAAGAGGAGAAGACGATGATGATGTGGAGGGAGAGGTGCAAGGGAGCTAAGGTGTTGGCAGCTCTTCAAGGACAGCAATCTGAGATTGGTGAGACAAGACAACGAAGAAGGCAACGATGTCAAGGAAGAATAGGAAAGATCGAGGACTCGAAGTTGGGGCATGCTCTGGATCCAATCATCAGGAAAGAAGCCAAACTGCGATCAGGCCCTGAGGATCAGGGTAGTGAGGATATTTGAGTCTCCTCCTCTACTAAAAGCCTTGCCTCGATTGTAATTGAAAGAGACCACTCTTCTCGGGCATGTAGATGGTCTTTTAAAATTTTCCATCTTCTTGTAATGTGTGGGCGATGAAATTTTTTTATTTCTTAATTTACAAAAAATAATGGTTAAACTATTCAATAAGGGAAAACGATGCTTTTAAAAATTAACTATTCAATAATTACATTCAAGCCTCAGATTTCATAGCGAAGGATTCATATGTTGGTTGAGTTATGCACCATTTGTGATCTCAAAATAACAGTGTATGGCCGTCTTTCCAATATATTGCTTATATTGGTTGAACTCTGAATTTTGCTTTAAAATCATTTTTTTTACTAATTATTCATATATTACTTTTTGCAAACCTTCTACGATAATATATGTATTTACCGATCTTCTAAGTAGTTCTTGGTCACTTATTAAAAAGGTTAGGTGAGCACCAGCCATATCTGGGGATATAGAAAACAACATCTTTTGATCCTGTCAAGCCGACAATTCTTAATCTATATGTCTTACCCATTGTTTTCATGTAAATTCTATATTCCAGCATTCAAACTTTTGCATAGACAATGCTCTGAAATGCAGAAAAATTCTAGTCCTAAGTTTGGTATTCACATTACATTCAAACATCTGCAATGAATGTTCTAAGACTGAGAGTTAAACTTCTAAGATTGATATTCATAATACTGTTTTGTCATCATAGGTAAAGGTGTTGATGGCATCAGGTGATGCAACCATTTATGGATTCAACATGACCTTGATTGGATTTCTACAGAAGCCCAACAGCCTATTATTTTTAGTCAGAGAAGCCAAAACATTCCACGTTAGAATTTAATTGCGGAGAGAGTGGCAATGCAAAAGAAGGCCAGCTGGTTGAACTGATGGAAGAGCAAGCAAAAGAAAAGAGTGACAATGCAAAAGAAGAGAGTGGGCTTAAGTTAATGTCTAGTTATACCTTTTGGACCATTCCGCAAGTCTTAAATAAACTTCTTTCAAGGTCCTTGAGATTTGAAGAGAGAATAAATCATCCAGTCTCTTCATTAAATAAGACATTTGAATCATCTTTGACATATATATTGTCGCTCTCTGCCATTTTTTTTTGGTAAGCTGCATTCACCTTTTCAACAAGAAAGTGTGTGGATGCCACTGCAGAGAAATATAAATCAAATTAATGTTTCAGTTCCTGAAAACAATTTGTGTGGACATGTTTTCGCTCGTATGAGTCTTTCTTTTGGCAGCATTTCTCATACCAACTGAAATATTCAAATTTAAATTTATTTCTACCCATCAATGCGATCCACTTTGATCCAGCCACTGTCATCATGGTCATTGGCTTCAATAAGTGGAACAGCCCAAATCCTTTTTTTTTAAAAAAAAATTACTTACTTCTTAGTGACATGACTCGAGCTGAGCTTTACCAAATTGTTTTATGCTCTAACCGCATAAATTCAACATAGAGATTGCCTCTTTTGCCAGGCTGTTGTGCCTCCTTTTTTTTGTTTTTTTTAATGTTTTTGAGATTGTGTTTGAAATTGTGATAAAAATGATGATAATGTCATGTAGAACGTAATAGACGTGTCCGAAAAACCCTGCATCCTCTCACCCCCCTCCACCTCCTTCTCTTACGACTTAAATTGCAACTTAATATTTTATGTTATTAATCTTTCAATGCACAAAATAGTGAATTCAGTGCATATTTTTCTTCCGGGCACTTCTTTATGATGGAGATATGACAAAGGATATCAAACTCAGTTCCAACGCACATGAAAGAAAACCAAAAGAAACTTTAAAATTCTCGGCTTGTCCATTACAATCCAAAAAAAAAAAAAAATCTTTACTTACCTATGTTATATTGCCACACGTTTGAAGTCTTTTTGCTAACCACGATAGCACACCGGCTTCATGTATGTAGATTGTTTCTATTAGCTTTCATCAAAATACTGACTTTGAACCTTGACCCTTTCCTTGGTGAAAGTGTTGTAGTTCATACATCAAAATACAGGAACCTTCGTCCCACCAAAGTATTTTTTTTAACATGATAAATTATTTAAATCAATAGATACAACACTCACCCTTGTTCTTTATGAAATATAAGAGAGGGATTACATATCCAAGACAAATGACAATTTATTGACATACATAAATCCAACAAAACCAGAAAAGCTTATCAATCATACAATCAGAAAACTTCACACCCGATCGATAACAAGCCAACATAAATCCAATCACACCTTGCTAGAAAAACATACATGCCATCTCGGCTTGCTGGAGAAAACATAAATTAAAACAAACAATAAAGCAACAAGAGAGGCAGTGAAAACCAAACCAAACCAAACCAAACCAAATCAAGGATGGGTACACACAGTAGCACACGTAGACACGACGATATGAGTTTTGATTCATTTATTTACCTTTCTCTGATTCATATCAAGGGTATTTTCTTCATCCCAGGTTTGATGACAGCAATTGGGAGTTGCGGCTTGAAATGAAAGCAGTGATCCATGCAGTGACGGTGCTCCTCATCAATCCATGCTAGGTTGTTCCACCAGCTCGACTCTCCACTGATATGGACTCATCGATGAGAAGCATGAGTAGTCGGAGCAGAGGAGGACATAGCGGCGGTTCTGATTTGTTTACCACGTTGCTTACGTGGTCGTTGGTCTAAGAGAGGCAATCTGCGAAGGCTTGGGCATCCCCGGACTTTAAACTCCTCCAATGCGGGCAGTCGAAAGTTCTGGTCCTCGTGGAGATGCTGCAAACGTGGCAGTTCCAACAAACATATGGTTTGGAGTACTTGAAGCCCGATTTCCATTTGATGCTTTGTTGTTGAGTAGAATACCGACTTGAGATTGCCGCAGAATTTGATGCTGAGGCTCTCTAGATTCTGGAGCTTCAAGTTCGAAGGGAAGACTTTCTCTAATCTTGGGCAGTACTCCAGGTGCACAAATCTTAGCTTCGAAAGATCTGTCCGGTAATACCATAAACCGGGACTGGAGCAAACCTGGGTGAGTCTTCTGAGGTCGGACACCCACAACTTCTCTAAAGCATGATTCCAAGGTTCATAAGTATCCGAGCTAAAGATGCCCTGCATGTTATGGCACCGCATGATCTGGCACTGTTTTAAGTCAGGCATGGCATCTTCCAGATCTGTTAAGGTTACATCAAACTCATTGCCGTCCAAGAAAAAGGACTTCGCATAGCGGAGAAGACTTTGAAACTCGGTTGGCGTTCGTCTGACATTTTTGATTTCCACATGCTTGTCAAGGCAATTTGGGTGGAGAAGAAGCTCTGCTGCAGCACGCTTGGCGGTTGTGATCTTTGCATCCACATCGTTGAAAAGGGCTGAATCCCAGACCTTCTGGCTTAGCTGATGACAACGAGTTGCTGATGCTACCGCTTCGCTACAAGGAGAAACACAAACATAAAATGATCGTTTCTTTATCACCTGCTCCGCAGCATCGGCGTCCAAGGTGTGGAATAACCTTGAATCACCAACACGAATGTGAACTTTGCTAGGTTCACCATCTCCATGCTGTTTGATGGATTCATGGATGTCATCAAGGGTGGTGCCGTCACCATCATGGCTGCACTGATCTAGGTGGAACTCCTTAGGGAGCTGTTGTATTTCATTCCAAGGAAAACTTCTTAAGCTCGTAACGCCTAAAAGATCAAGACGCCTTAGCTTAGGTAGATTGAAGATCTCGGTTGAAATTTTTTTGAGCCCAGTTGCTGAAAGATCAAGCATCTGGAGGTTTGGAAGATCATTCAAGTCTATGGTCTCCAGTTGCTGGCATGCTCGCAGGAAGACCAATTCAACAATTGGTGACCTAGAGAGGCAGAAGTGCTTGAGGCTGCTGCTGCCAGACATATTTATCTCCTTCAAGGCCCTGCAATCTTGGAGTCGGATCTCCTCAAGGCTTGTTGCCTTTAAGAGTGATTCTGGCAACGATGTCAGGCAATTGTTACCAGAGAGGAGGAAAATCCTGAGCTTGGCCCCACCAATGGCTTTAACATCCCCCAAGTTAATGCAATCTTGAAGGCGAATCTCCTCGAGACCTTGTGCTCTAGAGAGAGATTGTGGCAATGATATCAGGTGGTGATTGTTAGAGAGGTCAAGAAGTCGAAGACGTTGTAGGTGCTCAAAGGACACATCCGCAAGGGTTGTGATCTGACTTCCGCTGAGACACAACACTTGAAGATTCGTCATTGCCTTCAAAGAGGGCAGTGGATCTGCTAGAGCATTGCAACGATTAAGCAAGAGCTCCTCCAAACATAACATGTGGGAGAACAAAGAGGGAGCAAGAGATTTTATGTTTGGACAGGAGAGGTCGAGGTATCGGAGGCAATGCTTTCGTGCACCCACCTCATCAGGAATGCCAACCAAAGGGGTTCCATTCAAATCCAATGCTTCTAGCTTTTCTAGGTCTTGTAATGGAGATAGTAAACGAAGAGGAGATAATGATGATGATGATGTGGAGGGAGGGAGAGCTGCAAGGGAGCTAAGGTGTTGGCAGCCCTTCAAGGACAGCAATCTGAGATTGGTGAGAAGAGACAACGAAGAGGGCAACGATGTCAAGGGAGTATAGGAGAGATCGAGGACTCGAAGTTGGGACATGCTCTGGTTCCAATCATCAGGGAAGAAGCCAAACTGTGAGCAGTCTCTGAGGATCACGGTAGTGAGGATATTTGTGTCTTCTCCTCTGCTAAAAGCCTTGCCTCGATTGGAATTGAAAGAGACCCAGCTGTAGTTTTTCCACTCTTCTCGGGCATGTAGATAGTCTTCTAAAATTTTCCACTCTCCTCCCTTGTGGAGCGTCTTCAAGATTGTTGCTGTAACATTGAGGCTGGAAGAGGCATGGCATTGTAGCAAGGACCGAGCCAAAAGCTCTCTTAGTAGGGCCTTCGCAGTGCTAAATAAGGATGTCGCATCATCCTTCTCTTTCTCTTCTTCTTCAGTAGGCTGTTGCATCATCTTGGTAGAGGTAGGAGTAAGAGCAAGAGCGACATCTCTTGTCGTGATAAGCCCATCCGCCACCCAGTATCTTACCAAATCTTCTTGTTGGAGGTCGTAAGGTTGCACATTCTCCTCTTGTTCATCATCATCATCATCTTGTTCATCGTCATCATCATCATCATCTTGTTCATCGTCGTCGTCGTCATCATCATCATCTAGATCTTCAATATCTAAGAATAGCAAGTAATACCGTAAGCAATCGTATATCATAGAAAACAATATTTTCTATCATCATCATCACGTTGGTCGTTATCATTAATATCTCTGTGGTTGAGGGTTTTGAGGAAAGCGAAGAAGCGACGTCATGGAGCTCTAGAAAAAGCAGATGGCTAGATACAGTCGCCGATAGGCTCTCACCATTCAAGATGAGGTCATCTAGGAACATAGGCTTATTGCAAACATGACCAGAGGGAGTGGAGATTAACCACTGGTACCGCTAAATGCATTCGGTGTGGGAAGACCCATTCTTTCCAAGTCGCTCAGCTTTATGGGATGAAGCAAATTTTCCAATATCAACAAGTATTTCTTGCTCACCAAATTTCCATTAATCCACTTTATCAGTGGACCCATTCCTCTCCTCCTCCTCCTCCTCCTCGTCTAAATCATCTTCCTCCTTTGTTGGTGTCCTAGGCATGAGATCATCTTTCTTGGCCCGTATCCCAGGCTCATTTGCAATAGCCATTGCTACTTTCCTCCAGCTCATTCTCTTGCCATGATTGCTACTTAAGAATGGACAATCCAGTCGTATAACATGATCAAATGGGGCCATCTCTTTCTCAGCCGTCCACACTAGAGCCGACTCTATGAGCCGCGTCAATTGTCTTAGTAGGACCTCTCCCTTGGCGTACCCCATGGCCCAAATGGTTTTAGGATTCCCTTTTCCCTCGAGTATTTTTTCTACCTCTGATACTACCTCTCCCATGTGACTCTTGATTTCACGGGACATTAGTTGACCCATTGGTCCACCGGATAGAGCTTTAATTTGTTGCTATCAATAATGAAGAGCCTCCAAGCAAATTCTCTCGTCCGTCTGAGATACAGTTCAAATATATAGGTTTCTTAAATCATAGAAATAAAAAGAAGCTTAAAATCATTAATTACCAAAACATCGCATCTTAACTAAAGCGGTAGGATGATTCAAAACGTTCTGTTACAAGGAACTGTCCTAATTTTTAGAACTTATGTTTTTATTACATCCCAATGTCATTTTTTTAACGAGATGTTAATTAGATGCAGGCTTATTTATCATTTATTTGTGAAGTAGGAGAAAAGATATGCATTCCATTCTTCCATTTGATTTGCCTTTTAGAAATAATAAGAACAATGCTAATGCAATCGTAATGATCAAACAGTCGTCATCCGTTGCTGGCCTTTTCACAGGGATTCATTAAGAAGCTAGAAGTTTAATATATCATATATTAAACTTTGTTTCTATTCTTTGCTTCTGCATTCATATTTGAAACAAGGGCTTAACCATTCCATGAGGTTCTGACAAATGATAAGACATTTGATGATAAATTATTAATTTTATTATTTTAATAGTTGTAAGCAATGGTACATGGCTTATTATTTTAAGGAAAATCTCTAAAAGCTACTAGCTTTTTTTTTTTTTTTTGGTACAGGTGGGTGATCACACCAATCTAGGGTGAGTCAAACCCGATATATCAGAGTACAAAATTTGGGAAAGAATAGGGGGGCAAGGTTCACCCGGCTTCCAGCTCCAAGAACCAACATGAGACGCCATCCTAGCAGCAATCCAATCTGCCGCAGAGTTGGCTTTCCGGTAGATGTGCCTAATCCTGGCACAAGAGATACCCTGAAGGATAAAATGAATATCTTCAATCAAGGGGATGATAGGCACACGGGCGCGGGAGTCCTGCCTAATCCAGCGGATAACCGTAATGGAATCCCCTTCAATAATAATGCTGCGAGCTCCTAGACAGCGAATAGTACAACAAATACCAGCCCAAGCAGCACACAACTCCGTAAGGGGCATTGTGGAATCAAGAAGACCAAATCCACTAGACGCCAGGCCCACGAATCACAAACGCTGAGCCTGCACATCTGCCGCGAACACTACCATCAAAGTTGATTTTAACAAACCTGAAGGTGGGGGCTCCCAAGAAATGAAGACCGTACGCCGGTACGCTGCCGAAGCAGCAGGGGAGTCCCAGTGGCAAGGGGTAGCAGAAACACGAAATCTCTGATGGAAAGTATACTCAGCAGCTAAGGAGAAGGCAACCCTAACAACCCTGCGAGGATGAATAGTCTCATCAGCAAACATAATCTGAAGATAGCATGACCAACCATCTCGTCCTCCCTACCACATAATGGGCAAGTAGGCAGTGTGTTCTATGCAAGTTTTCATATAAAAGCCGCACCCTGGGATGAATGGAGAGACGCCAGATCCACTTCAAATCAATCGAATGCTGAGGCTGAGGGCTGTAAATCTCAACAAGATCTCTAATAGGAGCACGAGACAGACATGATCTCCTCCAAACCCTAATATCAGGGGTGGGACCCGGAGTAAGAGGAATGGCAAAATGCGCTGGCAAAGTTCAACTCCAAAAAAACTAGAGACCATAGAAGAAGACCAAGCAGAGCGATCCGGACCGAATAAGTCAATCACCCTCATACCCTGAGGGATGTCAGAACTCACAAAAGTCGGCCAACAGGACAGAGGAAGGTCAGCTATCCAGGTGTCATGAATAATATCAACAGAGACCCCGTCACCTAGCGACCAAGAGATGCTATCCAAAATAGGCGGAGCATGCCGGCAAACCTCTTTCCAGAAAAAAGAGTACCCAGGGAAAAGCTGAGGAGGAGAGGAAGAATTCCAGTCTCCATATTTGGCCCGCATAAAGGAGCTCCACAAACAGTGCAGATCAAGCAAGAACCGCGTAGCATGCCTCGCAATCAGAGCCTCCCTCCTAATAATGAGCGACTGGATCCCGAGCCCACCCTCGGTAATCGGCATAGAAATAATATCCCAAGCCAGGAGGTGAATACCATGCCCATCCTGCATCGAAGCCCAAAGGAAATCCCGGAACTGTCTCTCGATCTTCCTCAAACAAGACAAGGGAACAGCAGCATTGGCAAGCAGATAGAGTGGTAGGGAAGATAGCACCGAGCGTAACAGTGAAAGCCTCGCCATCATAGAGAGCCCAGTGACCTGCCACCCATCCAATCTGTCACGGACCCGGCTAACTAAGTTGCTGAAGTCAGAGATACGAGGCCGCCTCCCCGTAATAGGTATTCCAAGATAGGATAGCTGATCAGCCTGATTAGGAATACCCATAATCTGTGAGATAGTCCCTCTAACAGTAGACTTCGTCCTAGGGCTGAAACAGATCAGAGATTTAGTGATATTGACTTTCTGCCCTGAAGCACTACAGTAAGACTGAAGGATAGTCGCAAAAGTGATAGCATTGCGAACAGTGGCCCTTCCCAGAAGAATGCAATCATCAGCGAACATAAGGTGAGAAAGGGAGGGCCCTTGGGGACCAGCAGTATAAGGGACCAAAGAGTTGCTATCCTGAGCCTGAGATAGCGCCCGGGACAACGAATCGGCCGAGAGAATGAACAGGAAAGGCGAAAGAGGGCAGCCCTGTCTCAACCCAACCTCCGAGTGAAAATAATCAGTCTGACCACCATTAATAAGGAGAGAGAAGGAAGGCCGGTTAACACAGGCCATCACCCAGTCAACAAAGAGCTCCGTAAATCCAAACCCAGAAAGAGTGTGGCGCAGGAAATCCCAGCTCAATCTATCATAAGCTCTCTCCATATCGAGCTTGACAGCCATAAGACCCTGACGGCTAGGAGCTCGCTGAAGGTCATGCATGAATTCCTGAGCAAGCAGAGCATTATCAGTGATGCTGCGCCCCCTGAGAAAAGCCCCTGCTGTGGAGAGATGATGCGAGCCATCACAGAACACATTCGGGAAACCAGGATGCGCGCACATACTTTGTATAAGGTGGTGCAGAGACTAATAGGCCGGAAGTGCTGAGGAGAGGAAGCATCAGGGCGTTTGGGCACCAGGGTGATAAGAGTCCGATTCCAATCTGCTGGAATTGCTTTAGACTGAAAAACAAGCTGAATAGCTTGCACCACCTCCTGTCCAACAATATCCCAGTAGTGGCGAAAGAAAACAGCCGGGAACCCATCAGGTCCAGGAGCCTTGTCAATACCAAGATCCCATAAAGCCCGCCGAATATCATCCTCAGTAATCGGACGGATGAGAAGAGCATTCTCCACATCAGATACCCTAGAGGAAGGGGAGACCGGGAAAATAGGGTACCCTTCACCAGAGTGCTCAGACCATCTAGACTGAAAGAAATGGAGCATCTGATCCCTGATCATATGGAACTCCTCCTGAGGGTTGCCCTCCTCGTCAATAAGCCGTCTAATGCGGTTCGCAGCACGGCGTTTAAGAGTAGCCTGGTGAAAGAATCTAGTGTTGGAGTCCCCTTCCTGAATCCACTGAATGCGGGACCTCTGCCTCCAAAAAGTCTCCTGTTGTAATAAAAGAGAGTGATGAAGAGACAGGTTGGTTCTAAGGGTCAAAAGATCAGAATCAGGAAGATATCCCTCTTGGTCCTCCTTTGACTGCAGAGACGAAATAATAGACTCAGTCTGCTCAACCCGTCGAGCAATGTCCCCCACCTCCCTTCTACTCCAACTACATAGTCTACGTCTAGCAAGAACCAGACGCCGAGAAAGTCTGTAGGTGGCACTCCCTCTGACAGGCAACCGCCAAACCTGTGAGATGACAGATCTAGCAGAAGAATAGAAAGTCCATAATTTCTCAAATCGGAACACCCTACTCTGCTGGAAAGCACATCAGTAGAAATCAGAATAGGACAGTGATCCGAAGCAATTCTAGACAGATGAGTAACATTGGCTGAGGGAAAAAGCTGGAGCCACTGAGGATTGGCCAAGGCTCTATCCAGTCTTTCCCACACCCTAGCAGAACCCTGACGATTGTTACACCAGGTAAACTGAGGCCCAGAGAATCCCAAATCCAAAAGACCAGCTGAAGCAATGAAGTTTCTGAACTCAGATCTTTCCACTGAATCAACCGCATGCCTGCCACCTCTTTTCTCATTGGCCCCGATAATGCAGTTGAAATCACCCGCAATGAGAGAAGGAATACCCTGGGATAGCAAAGAATGAATCTCAGCCCATAGCACCCGGCGCACCCTGAAGTCAGTGCTAGCATAAGCACCCGATAGAAGCCAGGGAGCATGATATCCGTCAGAAACAACCAGAGCAACTTGTTGACCACAGTAATGAAAGGCATCCACTTTGATATTGTCAGCTCTCCACAAAACCACAATCCCTCGGAGAGACCAACAGAGTCAATAGCATAGGAAACCCAAGATCTGGAGACCATACGTCGGAATCGATCAAGACTGGTCCCCGACAACCGAGTTTCCAGAAGAACACAAATATCAAAACCATGAAGCTGCAGTAGCCTCCCAAACGCAGAGCGAAACGATGGTTTCTGGGCTCCGCGCACATTCCAGACAAGAATCTTCATTCGAGGCATGAAAGGGGGGGACCCCCACCCTATCTCCCATCAACTCATCAACAAGGCGGTCGTCAGCTGGAAGAGAACCCACAGCAGGTTCCTTGCCCCTACAATCCTCCGGATGGAACGAGTCCATGGATACAACTTCCACATCCCGCAGAGCGGAATCCTTAGAGCAGGACGATTCCATGGCTTCAGCCTCCTCGCCCCGAAGGATAGCCTTCTTAAGCAGAAGGACCGCCGAATCATGATTAGCTGCCTCCATCTGGACTGGCAAGGAGAGACCTGAAGCAGACGGCAGACCCGGCCTTCCTTGCGACGAGACTTCTTATTCCCTGGCCCATAGAGGTCAAGAGACCCCCGGGAAGAGTCAACAGTTGCTAGAAAAGTGAAAGACCCCTGTGATCTAGCTTTCCCCCCAGTAGAAGTTTTCCCTTTTCCTTTAGTGGTCCTGGAAACCACTCGCTGAGAAACAAGGTCCTCAGGCCGGGTCCTCTTGGAAGGGCCAGAGTAGCCATCCTCCCGGGACTTAGGCTGCTCAATCGATGTATCAGGCTCTAAGCATGCAAATGGATTGGAATCATTGCCCTTATCAGACCCTTTAAGCAAATCTTTCTGAAACTTAGCTACAGTATCAACCGGCACAGGACTTCCTTCATTCACTGAGACAAGGATTTCCTCTGCGCGGCTGCCTGAGACAACGCTACCTGGGTCGATGCCGACTTCTCCGCATGGGCCATCCCTCCCTGGGACTTCGTCACCCGGAAGGAGAGAGCGAGGCAGTCCCCCTGCTCGGCTGCCGGCGGGCTGGTTTCTTAGGAAGTTGCCATCCGTCGGCCAAAGCAGGGGATGACCCGGGAGGAGCGAAACAGTCACCCGACGGAGGATCCTGGGTGGATTTCCGGCGCTGATAGCAGCCATCCAGGGCCCAAAAGCAGGGCCGAAAGAAGGAGCGGAGGAATCCATCACAGCAAGGCAAGATCCAGAGAGATGCACTGATCCACAATCATCGCAAATTCCTTCAAGATTTTCATATGAGAATGTTGCCAAAATGGATCTCTGCTTCCACGGATCCGAGTTCCTGGCCGGAGAGGTGAACTTAGATCCACTCGGACACAGGCCCGAGCAAAGCTTCCACGCTTCCTTGCCTTGGTTGATTCATCAGAGTAAAGGAATTGCCCGGCCACTGCAAGGATGGACGAAAGAATTTCGTCACTCCAAAACTCAATTGGAAGCTGTGGCAACCGTATCCAGAGCAGAGCAGAGTGGATGGAGCTGTTGACTGGAACGAATTCGGACGCCACTCTGCAGTGATGATAGTTTGTCCATTAACAACCCAGGGTCTTCCCAGTGCAAGAGCCTTAGCTCGGATATCAGAGAAATGGAAGATGAAATGCTTATTCGCCAAGGCCAGAGCTTCGATGTCACCTGTCAGCCCCGCTCGGTGGAACTCTCGAACAATGATTTCTGATGGAATCCAGCGAGAGAGGCAGCGAGCGAGGATAGCATGGACTCCCCCATCTTTCCTCTTCAGCATCCAGAGAGTGCAACGGCACTTGGACTATGCTTGGATACCTCCGTTCCAGCTCCGCCACTACCGCCGGAGGAGGCGATGGAGCAACCCATTCGAACCCACTTCCATGGGCCCGATGCCACGCCGTGCCGGACTTCCCTGCCCCGACGGACTCACCGGGACGCAGTTGAGCTTGAGTCCCCATCACACAAAGAACAGAGCAGAGATAACAAACCACAGCGCCGGGGATCAGAGAAGATGAAGATGGAGCCCGAATCTTAAAGCAGACTCGACAGAGGAAACCTTCTAACCACCGAAATCACGAGACTCTCTCTCTCCCTCTCTAAACAACCCGCATTTTTGTATCTTAATCAAGATAATGGTCAGTATTCTTAATAATATTGCATCTTTATATTTTTGTTAGGCCAATTAAAGTTTTGAAGAGGATTTCTTTAAGGATGATAGTGCCATTGGAGATGGTTTCTTTATAGATAACAATGATGTTGAAGAAACCTCGCTAAAAATGATGACGATTTTGAAGATTTATTCAAGTTGGTGAGACTCTCTTTCTATTTTTATTAAAAAAAATCATGCTTAAGTATCAACAAAATTATATGCCCATATTACTATCACATGCTCTTTGAATTAAATAATTGAACAATACACATGCTACATATATACATGGCAGACATGACAGCATTAACTAATCAGAAATATCTAATTATACATATGAATTTCATCAAGTTAATATCATATCATGATTGAATATTTCTTAATATACAATCAGCCTTTGAAGTGCTCATGAACCATATTTTTAGCTGTACAAAGATGTTTAGGTGAACGTATGGTATAATTAGCACTTTGTTCTTAGATAGTTATGATCACTATGATCATTAACTTAGAAGATAGTTTGAGAGATTTAAAGAAGCTAGTTACAGTGTAAAGCTTGGAATCCCGTAATTCTAATACAATAAATTTACTTATCTATTAATAAATTAGATGAAACTTAAATTATTAATCTAGAAAAAGAAGCTCAAATTGCCAATCTTGCATCCAATGAGTAAGAGAAAAAAAAGAGGGGAGATTATGGGGAGGAGAAACAATATTGAGATGAAGGTTGCATTTTTGAAAACACAAATTAAGATTTCAATAATCACTACAAGAAAATAATGAAATAGCGACGCAATTTTAGCGACGCAAAGATGCGTTGCTAAAATTGCGACTACATTGCGATGCCTCCGCGTCAAAAAAATATTGCGATGCAAATAGCGACGCATTAGCGACTCAATAAACATAAAATAAAAAAAATAATTTTTAAAATTTAGCAATGCAAAAATGCATCGTAATATTTATAAAATATATTTTTTTTAAAAATATTATTAAGGAATAAAATATTGCGATGCAGCTAAGTGCGTCGCAATGTTTTTAAAAAAATTAATTATGTTAAATAGCGATGCATTAGCAACGCAATAAACATAAAATGAGAAAAAATATATTTAATATAGCGACGCAAAACTTGCATCGCAAATATTAATAAAAAAATTGATTTTTATAAATATAATTATGAAATAAAAATATTGTGACGCAACTCAGTGCGTCGCAATATATTTGAAAAATATAATAATTTAAATAGCGACGCATTAGCGACGTAATAGACCAGAAAAATTAAAAATTAATTTTAATTTAGCGACGCACTAATTGCGTCGCATTATTTTAAATAAAATTAATTTTTATAAATATTATATAAAAAAAAATATTGCGATGC
>UESW01002634.1:167582-185417 GCA_900491605.1 Calamus simplicifolius | reverse complement strand
AAGCCAGCCTGCTAAGAGAGGATTGAAGATTTGCACCATTAATGTTTCTGCTGAGCCACGGCTCAGACGCTCCCAAGAAGAAGGGTAATGATATAGATTAAATTTGCCAGCTATGGAACTGCCAAACCCGAAAGGAGAAGGGGCAACTAAAAAATAGATGACCATGTCCTCAATTCGATCTTGGCATAATGAGCAGTCATATGACTGAGAATACCAAATGATACCAGGCGGTCCTGAGTAGAAAGTCTACCTCTAATAGCTAGCCATAAAATAAAGGAGTGCCTCGGGATATGATGCTTAAACCAAAGTAAGTGAGCCCAATCAACACAGAGGGAAGGAGATCAGAGGATATTCCAAACCTTTTTAATGGAGAAAACGGAAGATCCATCCCATAAAACCCTATCGTGGGTGCTGCAGTCAGGGGGAGAGAGGGATTATCTTGATTTGGGTATTATCTTTATTTCATCGGGCCTACCTAATCTTTGAGCAACACTCAAAATTGGACTTGATTAATGTTTGATCTAACCTGATCATGCAGCATCACACTCTCCATATTGAACTTGATTCATCCTAGAGCAATCCAACCCGACCTCAGAGAAAATGCTCCATATCGAACTTTATTTGGGTTTGACCTAAGTTTGATCCGACCTTATCTTGGAACAATGCCTTAAATTGCATTTGACTCATATTTTGATTTGAGTCTGAACCAAATCAATCTTGGAAGAATGCAGCAGCATTTTCACTTAATTCGAGATTGATATAAAGTTTGAACAAATACAATCTTTGAGGAATGCTCTACATTGGACTTGATTTGTGTTTTGATCTTGCTTTGATCAAGCTCACAATCTAAGATCAAGGCTCGATATTGAACTTAATTCCGATTTGATCAAAGTTTAGTCGAATCCGATCTTAGAGCATTGTTAAACTTATTCGATTTGTTCTGGGTTCGATTTGAGTTTAATCCACCCTTATCTTAGAGCAATGCTTTAAATTGAACTTTATTGGGGTTTGATCGAAGTTTGATTGAATTCGATCAACAATAGAATCCAGATTGGACTTGATTCGGGTTTGATATAAGTTTGATCCAACTCGATCCTCGAGCAGCGCTCTCGATTTGACTTAATTTGGCGGGTTTGATCTATATATTAATCCAACCTTTTCTTAGAGCAATGCTGTGAATTAGACTTGATTCATGTGGATCTAATTTGATCTAACCTGGTCTTGTTGCAATGCTTTGGATTGGACTTGTTTTGGAATTTGATCTAAGTTTGGCTCGACCCGATCTTGGAGCATCACTTCCAATTAGAAACTCAGGTTTGATCTAAGTTTGATCCAATCCAAACTTTTAGAGCAACATTCCGAATTCAAATTGATTTAGCCTTGATTTGGCCCGATCTTGTAGCAACACTCCAGATTGAACTTCATTTAGCTTGATGTAGGTTAGATCTAGTCCAATCATGGAGTAATGCTTCGATTGATCTTGATTTCATTTTGATTTAAAGCAATGCTCTAGATCGAACTTGATTCGGGTTTGATTTAAGTTTCATTAACCCAATCCTGAAGCGACATTCATGATTGGAGTTGATTGAAAAGAGATCAAAGTTTGATCTAGGCTGATCATATTATAATGTTTTAGATCGAAATTGATTCGGGTTTGATCTTTTTGATCTAAACTAATCATGGAGTGACACTCTAAATTGAACTCGATTCGGGTTTGATCTAACTTGATCTTGGAACAATGCTCCTAATTTAACTTGATTCAGGTTCGATCATAGTTTGATCTAACTTGATCTCGAAGCAATGCTTTATATTATACTTAATTTGGGCTCCATCTTGGTTTAAACTAACCCGATCTTGAAGCAACACTCTAAAATAGACTTGATTTAGGGTTTGTTGTTTTATCAAACCCGATTTTAGGGCAACGCTTTAGATTTGATCTGATTCGGTTTTAATCTAGGTTTGATCGAACCCAATCTTAGTGCAATGCTCTCGATTAAACTTGATTTGGGTATTATCTTTATTTCATCGGGCCTACCTAATCTTGGAGCAACACTCAAAATTGGACTTGATTAATGTTTGATCTAACCTGATCATGCAGCATCACTCTCCATATTGAACTTGATTCATCCTAGAGCAATCCAACCCGACCTTAGAGAAAATGCTCCATATCGAACTTTATTTGGGTTTGACCTAAGTTTGATCCGACCTTATCTTGGAACAATGCATTAAATTGCATTTGATTATAAATTGCATTTGATTCATATTTGATTTGAGTCTGAACCAAATCAATCTTGAGGAATGCATATTTCACTTAATTCGAGATTGATATAAGTTTGATCCAATACGATCTTTGAGGAATGCTCTACATTGGACTTGATTTGGGTTTTGATCTTGCTTTGATCAAGCTCACAATCTAAGATCAAGGCTCGATATTGAACTTAATTCTGATTTGATCAAAGTTTAGTCGAATCCGATCTTAGAGCAATGTTACATATTCGATTTGTTCCGGGTTTGATTTGAGTTTAATCCACCCTTATCTTAGAGCAATGCTTTAAATTGAACTTGATTGGGGTTTGATCGAAGTTTGATTGAATTCGATCAAACAATAGAATCCAGATTGGACTTGATTCGGGTTTGATATAAGTTTGATCCAACTCGATCCTCGAGAAGCGCTCTCGATTTGACTTGATTTGGCGGGTTTGATCTATATTAATCCAACCTTTTCTTAGAGCAATGCTGCGAATTAGACTTGATTCATGTGGATCTAATTTGATCTAACCTGGTCTTGTTGCAATGCTTTGGATTGGACTTGTTTTGGAATTTGATCTAAGTTTGGCTCGACCCGATCTTGGAGCATCACTTCCAATTTGGACTTGACTCAGGTTTGATCTAAGTTTGATCCAATCCGAACTTTTAGAGCAACATTCCAAATTCAAATTGATTTAGCCTTGATTTGGCCCGATCTTGTAGCAATGCTCCAGATTGAACTTCATTTAGCTTAGATCTATGGAGTAATGCTTCGATTGATCTTGATTTAGTTTGATTTAAAGCAATGCTCTAGATCGAACTTGATTCGGGTTTGATTAAGTTTCATTAACCAAATCCTGAAGCGACATTCATGATTGGGGTTGATTGAAAAGAGATCAAAGTTTGATCTAGGCTGATCATATTATAATGTTTTAGATCGAAATTGATTCGGGTTTGATCTTATTTGATCTAAACTAATCATGGAGTGACACTCTAAATTGAACTCGATTCGGGTTTGATCTAACTTGATCTTGGAACAATGCTCCTAATTTAACTTGATTCAGGTTCGATCATAGTTTGATCTAACTTGATCTCGAAGCAATGCTTCATATTATACTTAATTTGGGCTCATCTTGGTTTAAACTAACCCGATCTTTAAGCAACACTCTAAAATAGACTTGATTTAGGTTTGTTGTTTTATCAAACCGATTTTAGGGCAACACTTTAGATTTGATCTGATTCGGTTTTAATCTAGGTTTGATCGAACCCAATCTTAGTGCAATGCTCTCGATTAAACTTGATTTGGGTATTATCTTTATTTCATCGGGCCTACCTAATCTTTGAGCAACACTCAAAATTGGACTTGATTAATGTTTGATCTAACCTGATCATGCAGCATCACACTCTCCATATTGAACTTGATTCATCCTAGAGCAATCCAACCCGACCTCAGAGAAAATGCTCCATATCAAACTTTATTTGGGTTTGACCTAAGTTTGATCCGACCTTATCTTGGAACAATGCATTAAATTGCATTTGATTCATATTTTGATTTGAGTCTGAACCAAATCAATCTTGGAGGAATGCAGCAGCATATTGCACTTAATTCGAGATTGATATAAGTTTGTTCCAATATGATCTTTGAGGAATGCTCTACATTGGACTTGATTTGGGTTTTGATCTTGCTTTGATCAAGCTCACAATCTAAGATCAAGGCTCGATATTGAACTTAATTCCGATTTGATCAAAGTTTAGTCGAATCCGATCTTAGAGCAATGTTACACTTATTCGATTTGTTCCGGGTTTGATTTGAGTTTAATCCACCTTTAAATTGAACTTGATTGCGGTTTGATCGAAGTTTGATTGAATTCGATCAAACAATAGAATCCATATTGGACTTGATTTGGGTTTGATATAAGTTTGATCCAACTCGATCCTCGAGCAGCGCTCTCGATTTGACTTGATTCGGTGGTTTGATCTATATATAATCCAACCTTTTCTTAGAGCAATGCTGTGAATTAGACTTGATTCATGTGGATCTTATTTTATCTAACCTGGTCTTGTTGCAATGCTTTGGATTGGACTTGTTTTGGAATTTGATCCAAGTTTGGCTCGACCCGATCTTGGAGCATCACTTCCAATTGGACTTGGCTCAGGTTTGATATAAGTTTGATCCAATCCAAACTTTTAGAGCAACATTCCGAATTCAAATTGATTGAGCCTTGATTTGGCCCGATCTTGTAGCAATGCTCCAGATTGAACTTCATTTAGCTTGATGTAGTTTAGATCTAGTCCAATCATGGAGTAATGCTTCGATTGACCTTGATTTCAGTTTGATTTAAAGCAATGCTCTAGATCGAACTTGATTCGGGTTTCATTTAAGTTTCATTAACCCAATCCTGAAGCGACATTCATGATTGGGGTTGATTGAAAAGAGATCAAAGTTTGATCTAGGCTGATCATATTATAATGTTTTAGATCGAAATTGATTCGGGTTTGATCTTATTTGATCTAAACTAATCATGGAGTGACACTCTAAATTGAACTCAATTCGGGTTTGATCTAACTTGATCTTGGAACAATGCTCCTAATTTAACTTGATTCAGGTTCGATCATAGTTTGATCTAACTTGATCTCGAAGCAATGCTTCATATTATACTTAATTTGGGCTCCATCTTGGTTTTAAACTAACCCGATCTTGAAGCAACACTCTAAAATAGACTTGATTTAGGTTTGTTATTTTATCAAACCTGATTTTAGGGCAACGCTTTAGATTTGATCTGATTCAGTTTTAATCTAGGTTTGATCGAACCCAATCTTAGTGCAATGCTCTCGATTAAACTTGATTTGGGTATTATCTTTATTTCATCGGGCCTACCTAATTGGACTTGATTAATGTTTGATCTAACCTGATCATGCAGCATCACACTCTCCATATTGAACTTGATTCATCCTAGAGCAATCCAACCCGACCTTAGAGAAAATACTCCATATCGAACTTTATTTGGGTTTAACCTAAGTTTGATCTGACCATATCTTGGAACAATGCATTTAAATTGCATTTGATTCATATTTTGATTTGAGTCTGAACCAAATCAATCTTGGAGGAATGCAGTAGCATATTGCACTTAATTCGAGATTGATATAAGTTTGATCGAATACGATCTTTGAGGAATGCTCTACATTGGACTTGATTTGGGTTTTTTTTTTTTTTTTTTGAAAGATAAAAGTGTGAGTTGTATTAATAAGGAAGAAAGGAGTTACAAGTACAAGAACACGGGCATTCCCCGGAAGATACAAAAATCAAGCAAAGGGAAATACTTCCCGCAAAAGGAAATACATCCTCAAACAAAGGAAATACAAACCTCAAGAGAAATCATCCAAAAACTAACTAAGAGCTTTCAAACTATGATCGCTGTCAGATTAGCTTCTCAAAAGGGAAGAGGGAAGGTGCCATCTTCCTAACACATGGAGATTTGCAGTATTTCTAGGAAATTTAGCACCATCCAACTTCATCCTAACCGAATCCATAATCTTAGTAATAATCCCTCTTACATTATGGGCCTTGCGCCCGTGCTTGCGTGAGTTCCTTTCATACCATATGAAGTATATTGTAGCTCCCAATGCAAGTCTGCTAACAATGGAGAGAAGAGAGGACCCATTGAGTTTGCTGCAAAGCCACGGCCTCAAACTCTCCCATGAGAATGAAAAGTACGTTAAATCACATTTACTTGCAATTGTAGACCAAACTCGAAAAGAGAAAGGGCAATTAAAGAACAGGTGACTATGATCCTCCCTTGGATCTTGACATAAGTAGCATGTCATGTGATGGATAATTCCGAAAGAGAAAAGACGATCTTGAGTGGAAAGCCTACCTCTTAATGCTAACCATAAGATGAAAGAATGCCTTGAAACATGATGTTTAAACCATACCAAATGTGCCCAATCAACACGCTGGGAAGAGGACCGAAGTTTGTCCCATGCACTTTTGATTGTGAAATCCCTTGATCCATCCCAAACCACCATATCATGTTGGGAGCAGTCGGGCAATGGAAGGGAACAGGATTCATCTTTCAAGCTGATCAGCTCATTTGAATTTGCTACAGGCCATCTCCAATAGCCGGATGAAATAATGGCACTAACCTTTGCTTCTTTTGTAAGACCCGAGTCAGAAATGACTCTAGCTTGAGAAGATGAGCATATGGGGCCTTGAGGTCTCCATGAATCAAACCAAAGGGAGGTGTTTTCTCCATTCCCCACTTTCACTGAAATAAAATCCTTCACTCTATCCCGAATCTTGAAGATCTTCCTCCAAGTCCAAGAACAGTTCCAAGGGACTTTCGCCACCCAAAAGTGTTCCCTGTGAAGCAAATTCTTCTTAACCCAGGCAGCCCATAAGGAATTGGCGCAAGGTTGACATAATAACCAAATATAACGAGTCATTGAGGCAACATTCCAATCCCTAACCTTCTTAACTCCCAGACCTCCTTCTTCTTTAGGTGTAGAAATGTCAGCCCAAGCAACTTTTGCGCCATGCCTTTTCAGAGAAACACCATTCCAGAGAAAAGCCGAGAGAATACCTTCTATTACTTTGATAACTTTTGCTGGTAGGATGAAATGGGCACTCCAAAATGATTGAATACTAAAAATAACCGACTGGATGAGTTGCAATCTTCCTGCATATGAGAGAAAATGATTTGTCCAAATCTTGATCCTCCCCAAGATACGATCAACCAGAGCATGGCAATCAAGAGCTTTGAGCTTTGTGGATATAAGTGGGACACCCAAATATCTGATGGGAAAAGAGCCAAGAGGAAATCCCAAGTAATTAACAGTTTCTTGCTGCATATGATCCGTAACACCCGAGAGGAAAATGGAGCATTTTGTTTCATTTGGTTTAAGACCTGAGAGAGAGGAGAAAGTATCAAGAGCTTCTTTAACAACTTTTATAGAATCCAAATCTCCTTGGCAAAAATCATCAAATCATCAGCAAAACATAAGTGTGATATCTTGGATTTTCGGCATCTCCAGTGGTACTTAAAGAAGGAGGAGGCTTGAATTTTCTGGTCTAAAATTCGAGAGAAGATTTCCATGCATATGACAAATAAGTAGGGAGAAATTGGATCACCTTGACGTAGACCTTTCCTTCCATCAAAGAAGCCATTGAGTTCCCCATATATAGCCACAGAATATTTTGCTGAGGAGACACACGTTTTGATCCATCCAATGAATTTGTGAGGAAATCCAAGGAGGTGCAAAGAATCCCAAAGGAACTCCCATCTTACAGAGTCGAAGGCTTTCATTAAATCAATCTTGAGAGCACATTTAGGGGAGGAGGAAGAGAGGTGATATCCTCTAACAAGCTCTTGTGCCATCAAAATGTTATCCCCAATATGCCTTCCTTGCACAAAGCAGCTTGAGCTTCATTAATAAAAGCTGGGAGCACATCTTTCAGACGGTTGGCAAGCAACTTAGTTATATATTTGTACAGAGTGTTGCAGCAAGAAATAGGTCTGAAATCCTTCAATTTTGAAGCATTTGGGACTTTGTGGATGAGAGCAATGATTGTACAATTAACCTCCTTGAGAAGCACACCTTTAGAGAAAAACTCCTTGATTGCTGTAGTGACATCAGCTCCCACAATGGACCAGGTCTTTTGGAAGAAAAAAGCATTAAATCCATCAGGGCCCGGTGCTTTGTTAGGATGGAGGCTGAAAATGGAAGCTTTGATCTCTTCTTCAGTGAAATCATTACTTAATTGCCTAATTTGTTCAGGAGTGAGGAGGCATGATCCACAAAATCTTTAAGAACTTCTATACCTTCATAATTGGTGCTGCATTTCGAACCAAGAAGTTGATTGTAGAAGCTAACCACCTCTTGAGCAATTTTATTCTTCTCCCGAAGCCATTCACCATTTTCATCTTGGATACATAAGATCTTGTTGACATTGTTTCTTCCTTTGATGGAATTGAAAAAAAAAAAAAGAAGAGTTCTGATCCCCTTCTTTCAACCATTGTATTCTGCTCCTCTGCCTAGCATAACTCTCCTTCCCATTGTAGACAAGGGCAAGCCTCTTAGCATAATCTTTCTCCTTCTCCAGGAGTTCTTCCTCAATATTACCTGCAGCAATTGATGATTGTAAAGCAGCAAGTTCAGAGCGAAGAGGTTTGAGTTCCCCATAAATAAGCTCATTCTTGCTCTTACTCAGATCTTTCAAAGCAGTTTTAACCAATTTCAGCTTTTTGCAAACCCTAAACATGGCATGACCTTCCACATGTGTACTCCAAATCTTCTCAATTAAAGGATAAAATTCTTCAAAATCAGCCCACTAATTAAAGAATTTGAAAGGGCTTTTGTAAAGAGGGAGATTAAGTCCAAGATTAACCACAACCGCTGAGTGATCTGAGAGTCCATAAGGAAGGAAATCAGCCGAAGATTGGGCATAGTTATTGAACCACAATGAGTTAGCAAGAGCTCTGTCCAGCTTCCTTAGGATTTGCCCATTCGGTCTAGAATTGTGCCAAGTGAAAAGGAAGCCTCCAAATCTTAGATCATCCAGCCCAGCTTCAAAAAGAGTGTCATTTAATTCATCCATGTAACTAGGCCACTCAATACTTCCTCCCCTTCTTTCATGTCTAAATCGGATGGCATTGAAGTCCCCCATAATAATCCATGGAAGATGGGAGAAAGAGTTAGCTTGATCCTTCAAATTACTCCAAAGGTGTCTTCTAGCTGTAACATCATTTGAACCATAAACAAAAGATGCTGCAAACTTGTCACCAGAGTTAAGAATAGTGAAAGATAGATGAATAATCTGGTCATGCAAGGAAACACTATCAGCAAGAAGTTTGTTTGGGTCCCACCAAATCCAAATCCTACCAGTGCCATCTCCATCATAATATTTTTTTTTTTTTTGAAAGGTAAATGAGTGAATTGTATTAATAAAGAAAAGAGGGAGTGAGAAATAAGTACAGTCCCCCGGGGCAAAAACCCGGGAGAAAAAACAGCCAAAAAAGACAATCACCATTCGGTGAAACAACTCCCAAGAGATCGACAGCTACTAAGCCAAAACAACAGCACAAAACCACTAACTCCCAAAGATTCATCGGAGCAGAGAAGCGGGGAGGTGCCAGATTTGAATCAAATGAAGATTTGGAGTATTAAGGGGAAATTCGGATCCATCCAACTTATGCCTGATAGTGTCCATAATTAGACTGATGATTCTTTGCTCATTATGAAGAATACGACCATGCTTTCGAGAGTTCCTTTCCATCCATAAATAATAGATGGTAGCTCCCAAAGCAAGCCTCCTGATAATAGAGATGAGCGAAGTCCCTTTGAGATTACCACACAGCCTCGGCCATAGAGTCTCCCAAGCAGAAGGAAAATGCAAAAGATCACACCTACAAGCAATAGCAGTCCAAACCCGACTGGAGAAAGAGCAGCCAAAGAAAAGATGGTTGTGATCTTCCACATCTTCAAGACAAAAGAAACACTTCATTTGACTAATTAACCCAAAGGATAAAAGCCGGTCTTGTGAAGGGAGCCTTCCTCTAATTGCAAGCCATAGGATGAAAGAGTGCCTAGGAACATGATGCTTGAACCAAACCAAATGGGCCCAAGACACTCGATGCGAAGGAGACCGTAAGACATTCCAAGCTTTTTTGATTGTGAAATCATTAGAGCCATCCCACATCACTCTGTCACTATGAGAACAGTTGGGCAAATCAAGGGATCTTGAATCCTCTTTTAGAGTAATCAGCTCAGATGAATTAGCTGGAGGCCACATCCAATGGCCAGAAGAAATAATGGCACTAACCTTTGCATCAACAGTGAGACCCGAGTCAACAATAACTCTAGCATGTGGGGAAGTACAGATAGGGCCTTGAGGTCTCCAGACATCAAACCACAGTGATGTGCTGTCACCGTTCCCAACCTTCACTGAGATGAAAGGCTTGACTCTATCTCTGATCTTAAGAAGTCTTCTCCAAGTCCATGAGCAGTTCCAAGGGACTTTTGCAACCCAGAAATGCTCCTTATGCAGCAGATTCAACTTAACCCAAGCAGCCCATAAGGAGGATAGCAAGGGTTACATAACAGCCATATATAGCGAGTCATGGAGGCAACATTCCAGTCTTTAATCTTCTTAATTCCCAACCCACCTTCCGCCTTTGGAGTAGAGATATCTGCCCATGCAACTTTAGCTCCACTACTCTTCAGGGACACACCGCTCCATAGAAAAGCCGAGAGGATGCTTTCAATAGCCTTGGTGACTTTGGCTGGAAGGATGAAATGGGCGCACCAAAAGGACTGAATACTGAAAAGAACAGATTGGATTAGCTGGACTCTACCTGCATAAGAGAGGAAGCGGTTTGTCCAGACTTTAATCCTCCCCAAGATTCGATCAACCAGAGCTTGGCAATCATTGGCACAGAGTTTGGTTGAGATGAGCGGGACCCCCAAATATCTTATGGGAAATGAACCAAGAGGAAATCCCAGATAATTCAAAATATCTTGTTGCATATGGCCTTTAACGCCCGATAGGAAAATAGAGCATTTGGCAGCATTAGGGGTAAGACCCGAGAGAGAGGAAAAGGTGTCGAGAGCATCCTTCACAACCATAATAGAGGGAAGATCACCATGGCAAAAGATCATCAAATCATCAGCAAAACAAAGATGAGAAATCTTAGATTTCCTGCATCTCCAGTGATATTTAAAAGAAGGACACTCTTGAATTTTGGAGGTCAAGATCCGAAGATATCCATGCAGATAACAAATAAGTAAGGCGAGATAGGGTCACCTTGACGGATGCCTTTCCTTCCTTCAAAAAACCCGTTGAGCTCTCCATTGATGGCCACAGAAAATTTTGCAGAAGAGACGCAGCTTCTGATCCAACCAATGAAAATAGAAGGGAAGCCAAGAAGCTTCAATGAATCCCAAAGAAAGTCCCATCTGACTGAGTCGAAAGCCTTCCTTAGATCAATCTTGAGGGCACATTTAGGGGATGATGAGTGTAGATGATAGCCACGAACAAGCTCTTGAGCCATCAAGATGTTATCGCCGATATGCCTACCATGGACGAAAGCGGCTTGAGCTTCATTGACAAAAGAAGGGAGGACATCCTTCAAACGATTGGCAATCAGCTTAGTAATGCATTTAAATGGTGTTGCAGCAGGAAATCGGCCTATAGTCCTTCAGCTTAGAGGCATTAGGGATCTTGGGAATAAGAACAATAATGGTGCAGTTAACTTCCTTAAGAAGCAATCCATTAGCAAAGAAATCTAGGATAGCGGAAGTCACCTCATCACCCACAATGGGCCACGTCTTCTGAAAGAAAAAAGCATTAAATCCATCCGACCCGGGAGATTTGTTTGAGTGAAGGCTGAAAATAGCTTTCTTGATGTCATCATTTGAGAAAGGAGAATCCAAATTCCTGATTTGATCAGAGCAAAGGACCTGATTCACAAAAGGCTTGAGAGAGTCAATATCTTCATAGGCAATAGAGCACTCTGAGCCCAGCAGCCCCTTGAAAAACTCAACTACCTCATGGCTGATTTGGAGCTTGTCATGGATCCAAACACTCGAATCGTCTTGTATACTCAATATCTTATTAACATTGATCCTACTTTTGATGGAATTGAAAAAGAAAGAAGAGTTATGGTCCCCTTCCCGCAACCATTGAATTCTACTCTTCTGCCTATCATAACATTCCCTTCCTTTGCAAGCTAAGCTAAGTTTCATGGCACAAACTCTCTCTTTTTCAATAAGATCAGCCGCTTGATTACCCGCAGCTATCGCAGCTTGCAGAACATTGAGCTCAGAACGAAGAAAGACCAGGTCCCCATAACAGGCAGCATTCTTCCTTCTACACAGATTCCTTAAAGCAGTTTTCAGCAGCTTCAACTTCTTGCAAACTCTGAACATAGCATGCCCTTCCTTTTTTTGAAAGTTAAAGTGTAAGATGTATTGCTAATGGAAAAGAAGAAGTAGTTACAAGATCACGGGGCGAACCCCAAAGGAAACAGAAAGCAACAGGGGGATAACATTCCCCGAAAATGATCTAAAGCCCCCGCCATGAGGACAATACCATACAAAAAAAGAGACATCCGAACAGTGGCACTAAATCAGTAACAAACGAGGTAAGTTATCGCAGAAGCGAAGGAGAGAGCTGCCAGCAGATGATCAAGTGTAGATTAGCAGCGTTACTAGGAAAGGTTGCGCCATCCAAGCTCATTCTAACCGAATCCATAATCTTAGAGATAATACCAACTTCATTAAGAGGTCGATTCCCATGACTGCGAGAGTTCCTTTCATGCCAAATGAAGTACAAAGAAGCTCCCAGAGCAAGTCTGCAGATGGTGGAGTGGAGAGAGGAACCTTTGATGCTTCTGCAAAGCCACTGCCTTAACTGCCCTAAAGAAGAAGAATTATACCTCAAGGCGCACTTACCGGCAATGGAAGTCCAGATCCGATAGGAGAATGAGCAATTAAAAAACAGTAGTGCCTTGACATAGAATACATGAAGAGACAGTGAATACCAAAAGATTGAAGGCGGTCCTGGGTAGAGAGCCTTCCTCTAAAAGCTAACCATGAGATGAAGGAATGACGAGGAACATGATGCTTAAACCAAAGAAGATGAGCCCAGTCAACCGGTTGAGAAGAGGTGCGAAGGCAATTCCAAACCTTTTTAATAGAAAAACACAAGATCCATTCCAGAGAACCTTATCTAGGTGGGTGCAATCAGGCAGAGGGAGAGATCGAGCTTCATCTTTCAAAGTAATCAGATCGAAGGAATTAGCAACAGGCCATCTCCAGATGCCATCAGAGAGGATGGCGCTGACTTTTGCATCCTTGGAAAGACCCGAATCCAAAATAACTCTAGCATTGGGGGAAGAACAAATAGGACCAAGAGGTCTCCAAGAGTCAAACCATAGAGAGGTATTCTCACCATTCCCCACTTTGATAGAGATGAAGCCCTTCACTCTTTCCCTAAGCTTGAGAATTTTCCTCCAAGTCCAAGAGCAATGCCAAGGAACTTTAGCCACCCAGAATTGATCTTTATGCAGAAGGTTCATCTTAACCCAAGTGGCCCAAAGAGACTTGGAGCAAGGCTGGCAGAGTAACCAAATATAGCGGGTCATAGAAGCGTTGTTCCAATCACGAATCTTTTTGATTTCCAAACCACCTTCAACCTTCGGACAGGAGATATCAGACCAAGCCACTTTAGCACCTTTGCGAGACAAGGAACAACCCTTCCATAAGAAAGCAGAAAGAATACCTTCAATCTCTTTTGTGACTGTTATAGGAAGGATGAAATGAGCACTCCAGAAAGACTGAATACTGAAAATAACTGATTGGATGAGTTGTAACCTTCCAGCATAAGAGAGGAAACGGTTAGTCCAAAGCTTAATCCTCTTCAAAATACGGTCGACCAAAGCATGACAATCCAGAGCACGGAGCTTCGAGGAGATGAGAGGGACCCCCAGATAACGAATAGGAAAGGTACCCAGGCTGAAATCGAAGAAGTTAGCAAAGTCATTCTGAGTATCAGCCGAGCTCCCGGAGACAAATATTGAACTTTTAGAATTATTAGGAATTAACCCAGAAAGTGAGGAGAAGGTATCAAGAGCATCCTTCACAACTCTAATGGAATTGAGATCCCCACGGCAAAAGATAAGTAAATCATCCGCAAAGCAAAGATGAGATAATCCAGATTTCGGCATCTCCAATGATATTTAAAAGACTTGGAAGCTTGGATTTTCTGGTCAAGGATCCGGGAGAAGACATCCATGCAAATAACAAATAAATAGGGTGAAATGGGATCACCTTGACGGAGCCCTCGCTTCCCATCAAAAACCCTTTGAGCTCTCCATTAATAGAGACAGAAAACCTAGCGGAGGAGACACAAGCCTTGATCCAACCGATGAAGATTAGAGGGAAACCAAGAAGCCGAAGGGAGTCCCAGAGAAAGTCCCACCGAACAAAGTCGAACGCCTTCATTAGGTCGACTTTAAGGGCACAGTTCGATGAGGAAGGGGAAAGATGATAACCTCGAATCAGCTCCTGAGCCAACAAAATATTATCACCAATGCTTCTACCATGCACGAAGGCGGATTGAGCTTCATTGATAAAGGAAGGAAGAACTTCTTTCAGCCGATTGGCAAGCAACTTAGAAATGCATTTATAAATAGTGTTGCAGCAGGAAATAGGCCTGAAATCCTTTAATTTAGATGCATTGGGAACCTTGGGGATAAGATCAATGATCGTGCAATTAGCTTCCTTGAGAAGAACACCCTTGGAGAAGAAGTCCCTGACAGCCGCAGTGATATCATCTCCCACAATGGGCCACGTCTTATGGAAGAAGAAAGCATTGAAACCATCCGGGCCAGGAGATTTGTTGGGGTGAAGTCCAAAGAAAGTCGCTTTGATTTCCTCATCGCTAAAGCCACAGCTCAATTTGCTGATTTGATCCTGAGAGAGAACCCGACCCACAAAGTTCTGAAGCATAACAGAACCCGGATAGCTTGATCCACCGCTAGTGCCAAGAAGATTTTTGAAGAAAGAGACGACTTCATGAGCAATCTGATCCTTATCCTGAATCCAGTCACCAAGGTCATTCTGGATACTTAGGATCTTGTTGTGTTGATCCTCCCTTTAACCGAGTTGAAGAAGAAAGCAGAGTTATGATCGCCCTCCTTCAACCATTGGATTCTACTCTTCTGCCTTACATAGCTCTCCTTTCCTTTGTAAGCAAGTGACAGCCTCATAGCACAGTCCGTCTCCCTCTCTAGAAGATCTTTATCATTAGAGCCAGCAGCTATTGAAGATTGCAGTCCAGCAAGCTCGGCACGGAGGGAAGCCAGGTCGCCGTAAATGAGCTCATTCTTGGACCTACACAGAGCCTTCAAAACCGATTTAACAAGCTTCAACTTTTTATAAACTATATACATTGCATGACCAGCCACAGGAGTACACCAAACCTTCTCAATTAATGGCAGGAACTCATCGAAATCGGCCCAGAAATTGAAGAATTTGAAGGGCGGTCTAATGGCCTGGAAACTCAGACCGAGTTTAACAACTGCCGCAGAGTGATCAGAAAGGCCGTAGGGAAGGAATTCAGCAGAAGAGTTGGAGAAGGAATTAATCCATAAGGGATTGACAAGAGCACGGTCCAGCTTGCGGAGGATGTGCCCATTGAGTCTGGAATTGTGCCAGGTAAAAAGACATCCACCAAAACGAAGATCATCCAAGCCGGCAGCAAACAGAGCATCGTTAAAATCATTCATGAAACTTGGCCATTCAATACTCCCGCCTTTCCTTTCATGCCGAAACCTGATAGCATTGAAGTCCCCCATGATGATCCAAGGCAGATGGGAAAAAGATGAGGCACGATCAATCAAGATATCCCAAAGTTGTCTTCTCGCCGCAGCGTCATTCGAACCATAAGCAAAGGAGGCAGCAAACTTGGCACCGGAACTAATGATAGTGACAGAGAGATGAATGATCTGTTCGTGTTTGGAAACAACATCCGCCAGTAGTTTGGAAGGATCCCACCAGATCCAAGGAGGCTGATCTGTTTCTCTCTCTAGATGGGAGCTTCTCTCTCTAGCGATTGCTGCTCTTTCTCCTTCCCGCTGATCTGTTTCTCTCGGTCCACTCTTCTCTGATCATCATGAATTCCCGCAGTGCTCTTGATTCACGTCGAGACATTGTCGTGGATGAATCTGGATCTATGGATTGCTCTGTTTTAGTGGATCTTCCTGGTAGGAAAGCTCCCCTTCCTGTTCCTAAGGAAGTCTCGGATGGTATAGCCCTGGATGAGGTTTCTTTGGAATCCTCATCCATCTCTATTCCAGGCAATGTCTTCGGTGGGACGCGTAGGAAGGCTGAGTCCCGGTGCTTTGCTCACTTTCCTCCGTCTTCCTCTGTTCTTGGTGGTGATCCTTCTTCTTCCCAAAGGCTCGATTCGTCCACCTCCTCGGCTGGGATTTCGAATCCGGATATCTCCCTGGTTCTGTTGCTTCGTCTCTGGGTGCTCCATGCTTTGGATGTGAGGACCCTTCAATGCTGGCTGCTTTTTCTATGGGTTCGCTGGGGGGGGAGGACGGTGCTGTTACTTCCCGGATCGGTCTTGCTGCGGCAGATTTTGAGTTCCTCTGCTTTTCTTCTGAACGTTCGCATGTCCCCGGCTATGCTTCGTCTTCTTCGGGTTCGCGTAGCCCGCTTCCTCAACATTGTCCGGATCTTTCTTCTTCTTTTGGTGGTCCGCTGGGTAAGACGGCGATCCCTGTACCTTCTTCAAAGCTTGAATTTGGAGATTTTTCTTTCCCGCCTTTGGCAAAGTCTAAAATGCTCTCAAATTCGGGCGAGCCTGAAGCTGTGGGTGGCTTAGAGGGTTCCCCTGTTCTCTGCCCGGTAGGTGAGGTGAATCCGTTATCTGCCAAAGCGAGCTGGGCCTCCCTTGTATCGGACTCTCCAGCTCTTATGAAACTTTCTTACTTCAAACCTTCCTCTTCTTCGTCCGATGGCAGAGTAAGCTTATCTCTTCCTCCGGAGATTGCTCGAATTGGCGTGGCAGCCTGGGACTACGATCGTTGGATTCTTCTTAGATAAGCTCCCGTTTTCTTTTGTTGAATCCTCTGCCCGCAGGATGTGGGATAATAAGGGCCTCACGGAGGTTCTTAGTAATGGAAGCGGCTTCTTCTTTTTCAAGTTTTCAACTAAGGCGGAGCGGGCGGGAATTCTGGATGGAGGCCCCTGGTACTTCGGCGGTCGTCCGATATTCTTGAAACCTTGGAGTCCAGGTATGATATTATCCAAAGATGGATGCAAGAAGGTTCCCATTTGGGCTCGATTCTTCAATGTTCCCTTGGAGTTCTGGACTGCTGAAGGACTGAGCCGGATTGCCAGCATCGTAGGGTCCCCTCTTCATGCGGACCAGATGACTTCCTCCCTCAAGCGTCTTTCTTATGCTAGAATCTGCTTGGAGATTGGTATTGATGATCCTCTCCCTAACTCTCTGGACCTGTTATTGGAGGATGGAAGATCAGTAGAAGTTCTCATTGAATACAGCTGGGTTCCTAAGCGGTGCCCCATCTGCAAGGTATTTGGCCATCTTCCTATAAATTGCAAGAAAATTGTTCGCCAAACCTGGGTTCCTAAATCTTCTGAAGCGTCTGCTGGGTTCTCTGCTGATGCTCCAATGCTCGGATCAAAGCCCGGTTCGGAAGGTAACAATCTTCTTGTATCTCCATCTCCACCTGTCATCCACACTGGCAACAACCAGGATCCTAAGGTCAGACGCGGCCCGATCATTCCAAAGCCGGCAGCTAGATCCTCTGTTTCCGGAGGATGCATGGTGTCAAACTCATTTGCTCTCCTCCAAGACATTGCCGATGCTACAGTCGTGTTGAATGGTGATGCTATCTCTCATTCTCCTATTCTTGCTGAGGTCTCTATTGGGCAAGATGCGGCAGGTAAGTGCACAAGCTCCCCATCTCTTCCGTATGCTGTTCTTACTGAGCAAATTGAGGACCCTGCTGAGGGAGGAGAAGAGTCCTATGTTTCAGAGAGCTGCTGAAGATCCGA